>JABUQX010004817.1:0-7500 GCA_015478945.1 Trachelipus rathkii
ATGTTGTTTTACAATTTTCACATTTTCACTCTACCAATGTACTTTTCGCCTATAATTAAGTCTATCAATATATTTCATCTTACCTATCAATTCAACTCAATATCACCTCTTCATTCTGCTAATTTAACAGTAATTTTTGAAATGTTCTTTACAAGTTGTTCAAATATATATTTTCTAAATACTATTTATCATTTACTATGAGATTTCCTTTCTCTCTTTTTTTAACCCTTTCCTACTTTTTCTGAGCGCTTATAATTTTCTTGTAGACATCCTTTACCATCTCAAAATTATTTCCACTTTTTTCCTAAACATACGTATTACTTTAGTCTTTCTTTTTTCTCTTATCTACTTCCATAAAAACTTTTTTCGAACTCATCTTAATTTTAGAACATCACAGCTCATCTTTTTTAATTCTTTATTTTACTTTTCCAGCTGGATCACTCTTTATTCCACCTCTCACTATTATCACTACTTTACACACCCCATATACTTTACACTATAACAATCTTCTTATCGCGTCCATTCTAGTTTAGATCCTGTAGTAGTAGCGGGTTGCACATGAGAAGCCAAACTGGAAAGCTGCAGATTTGTCGCTAAATCTGGGCCCCTACTTTTTATTTTTGCTTATTTTTGGTATTTTTGTAGTCATTTTTACATTTTTAGAATTTTTCTACTTTTTTTAAAACGTTTTTGAGATTTGCATTCCTTTGCTTATATTGGAAGCGTTTCCTTTTTTATGCTATTTTAGAGAAAGGTTAGCATCTATCTTAGCTATATTTTTGCTTTTTTAACGTTTGTTCATAATTAGGCAAGATCCAACTCCGGAGGCTTTGGGGATTTTCCATTGCAGCACCTGCAGTCGAAGGTAAAGATTGCAAACCATTTCGGCGCGGCGATTTTGGAATCTCAAATATGTACGGCAGTGACATAGGAAATTTCCATTATTTCATTAGATTTTGACGTTTGCAATAACGCACGTTTAGAGTTTGTAAGATGGAGATGTGAATTTTAGGTCTGAAGAACCTGGTGGCCATGCCAAGGGTCTCAAGTCTAAGGCTCAAAGTTTTAGCTCGAACACGTACGGGCTGAGGGCCTCAAAGGGGCTTTTGGTTCATTAAAGGGTTCTTAAATAATGCAGACTGAAACTTGGAGGCTGGGTAGAGGAGGCCGGAGTCCCGGAGCGGAGTTGGAGTCGGTTCGGGTACGGAGTCTGAGCCCAGAGGGGGTCACGCAGTTGCAATAGAAGAATGCATGGAATCCATCAGAGGAAGAAGAAAGGAAGTAGAAACAAAGAGAAGAAGAAGAGGGAGAGAATGGGAGGAGCGAAGAAGATAGAGGGGGAGGAGTAATGAGAAGGATTCGAGTGCGTGTAGCATGGTGCTGGAGCCGGTGTGTGTGAGTTTAAGAAAACATGTCGTTATTATAATACATATATTACTGTTCCGATAATGATTATTTATGTCAAGACTGACCTGTTATATTTTCAATGCTCATTTTCTTTTTTCTAAACCCTTTCTCATTTAAATCTTTTTTTCTAATTGGAATCATGTTTTATTGTTTTGCTTTTTTTATGTTTTATTTCACTTTATCTTTTTTCATTTTATTTTTATTTTATTTTTTTTTTTTTTTTTTTTTTTTTTTTTTGGTAAGCTTTTTTTACATTTATACTTTTATATTAATTTTATTTATTTTGTGTATTCTTTACTATAAAAATTTTTATTTTGCATTTATTTGTTTAAAACATTTTTGTTTACAAAATGTTTTTAATTTTATGTTTATACTAAATTTGTATTCTTTCATACTACGCAGTAAATCAGTAAATAGAATAAACCACCATTACCTCCACCAATCCTGATCTATTGAAGTTTTGATTAGTTGATCTATTGATTAATTAATTTTTCTGTATACATAACAAAACTTTTATATTATTTTGTTTGTTTTTAAACTTTTTTTTTACTAAAAATATATTCGTTTTTATGTTTATAAATTAAATCTACAAGATTACACACTCTAAGCAGTAAATCAGTTAATCGTAATCAAACTGCTTCCGCCAACCCATCCTACCTTCATGATCTATTGATATTGATCTATTGATCTTTGATCTATTGATTCAAGTCAGATTTTGTATAACATATCTCAAAACTTTTATTCCCCTTTTTTTATCTGTTCATAAACATTGCACCAAGTTGTGTGCTATTAATATTTTGTTTTTTACTAAACTTAATCTTCTTTATGATTTCAGCAAAAATTTCTCAGAAATTTAAAATTTTAAACAAAAAATCAGTAAATCAGTATAAAACCACCCACACATCCTTGAGGACTAATAATTTATTGATCTACTTATCATGATTTAAAGTCTATTGTAATACAATACACCAAAAATTTTATTTATTTTGGTTTTGTTTCTTTAAACTTTTTCATTATACAATTATTTTCAGACTTTTCGGGTTTTAAACAACTAAAAATTGCATTTTACCGCAAAATTTAGAGCTCTATTTTAATCATCTACATATTCTTATCTGCCTATACAGTTCCCTATCTATTTGATCTAATTGATTATTGATCTATTGATTACAAGTCATTTAATTGTATAACATACAAAATTTATTTATTTTGGTTTTTTGTTTAGATAAAAATGTTGTTTTAACATAAAATTATGTTTAACTTTAATAACTATTAGTTCATTATAGATCTTAAACCAGTAAATATAGTAAATCAGTAATCAACGCCATCCAATACCACTATTTCAAACATAGTTGATCTATTGATCTATTGATTCAAGTCATATTTTGTATAACATAAACAAAACTTTTATTTATTTTGTTTTTTTTGCTCTAATTTTTGGTTTTTACTAAATTTTTTATCTTTTTATTTTATTCATTAAAATTTGCATTTTTTACTACTTAAGCAGTAAATCAGTAAATATCTGTAAATCCTTCCAGCCACCTTCCTACCTTCCATGATTTGATCTATGTTATGATACTATTGAACTATTGTAAAGTCATTTGTACACATAACACAAAGAATTTTAATTTATTTATGGATTAGTTTGTTTTTTAACTTTGTTTTTCACTAAAAATTTTATTCTTTTTTCTTTAAAACTTCAAAAATTTGCATTTTACATACCTAAGCGTGAAATAGTACAGGTCGTAAGCAGATAGTTGAATAAAAGTCATGGAGAAGTCAAGACATGTAACATAAGCCGCCTCTTATCGGGCTTATCATGATACTAATGATTGATTGAAGCTAGTTTGAGCTAATGGATCTATTAGATTAAGCTCATATTTTGTCATACATAACACAACTTTTATTATATTTGTTTTGTTTTATAGTGATTTTTTTTCTATCAAATTTATTTATTTTTTAATTTGGTTTCAATATTTTGTTTTACTACAAATTTATATTAATATTGTATATCATCTTAGAAATTATGACCTTTTTAACGCATACTTAAAGCAGTAAATCAGATAATCAGTAGATAAACTGTGAACCAGACACGTCATAAGTTCTGTCGATTATGATCTACTGATATTGTCGTGATTGAGGTTTAATGATCCTACGTCTATTGTTATAATAATAATACACATAATGCTTTTATTTATTTGTTGTTTGTGTTCTTTACACTTTCGTTTTTTTACTAAAATAAATTTGCTTTTGTGTTGTATGGACTATAACGAAAATTGCCATATTTACATACCTTAAGCTATAAATCAGTAAGGGCAGTAAATGGATCCTGCCTCTACACTCTCGATAAGCCTTCTGTGATATCTATTTGATCTATTGATTATTTTGTATTCTAGGTGGACTTCAGATGTCATTAAGGTAGACTGTTATTATTAGGAAAATTTTATCTTTTCTGGTTATTTCTTGAAACCTTTTAGTTTTTTAACAAAAGTTCCCTTATGTCATCCACTTAAATTTTTTTGCATATTTAAACCTTAAAACAGTAAATCATAAATATTAATCAAACTGCCACTCCTACCCTCTACCCCATGATATTGATACTTTGATCTATTGATCTTTGATCTATTGAATTTCATAATCCTTTATCATGACAAATAAACTTTAACCTCTATTTTAGTATATTCTGTTTAAATTTGTTTTTTAACTAAAATTAATATTCTTTTTATGTTTTAACTTAAAACATTTTGCATATTTAATACTTAAAGGCAGTATAATAGTACATTCAGTAAATAACTGTTCATACCATCCCCATCGTGATTATTGATCTACTGATTCGTTTCACTTAACATCCGATTTCGACGACACTTTTTTAAGGATTTTCTGTTCTGATCAAACCTTTTAACTCCAATTTATATCTTTTTTTAAACTAAAAAATTTGCATTTTTTCATACATTAAGCAGTAAAATCGTAATCGCTAAATCAACCTGTATTCAGCCACCTCTCTACATCGTGCTATATTTGATCTACTGATTCTGTATATTTTGTATAACTAGCCAAAACTTTCTATTATTTTTGTTTTATCTCTGTTTAAAAACATTTTGTTTTAACTAATATTATTTTCTTTTGTTTTATTTAAAAAATTTGCATTTTTACATCATGAAAGAGTACATGAGTAATCAGTTAATAAACACCACCCCACGCTTCCATGATCTCTTGATTTATTGATTATATGATATTGGTTTATTGATTTCAAGTCATATGCTGTAGTAGCATTGTCATGTACTTTTACTTTATGTTTGTTTTGTTTTTTAACATTATATTTTTTGAAACTATTTCAAAGACCCTTATTAATTATACCCAACTTTTTACATACTTACGCAGTAAATCAGTTCAATAGCTAAAGTCAACTGATATCCACCCTCCTACTTTCGTGATCCTTGATTCATTGATCTCACTGATCTAGTTGAATCTTCTTGACTATTGGAATTAACGCTTTATTGTACACAGTGTCTCAAAAGTTTTATTTATATTTTGTTTGCGTTTTCTAAACTTTTCGTTTTTTACAATAAAAATTTATTTCTTTTTGGTTTTGTTTGCTTTAAACTTTGTTTTTACTATTTATTCTTTTTTATTTTATGAATTAAAAATTTGCATTTTTTACATACTTAAGAAGTAAATCAGTAAATCAGTAATAGTAAGCAGTAATCAGTAAATCAACTATCACAACACCTCTACCATTTGTGATATATTGGATCTACTTGAGTCTATTGAGCTATTGATATCTATGATCTTATGATCTATGTCATATTTATGTATACATAACCACCAAAACTTTTATTTATTTGTTTGTTTTTCTTTGAAACATTATGATTTTGCTAAATTTTTATTCATTCTTATGTTTATAACTTAAAAAATTTGCATTTACATACATTAAAGCAGTAAAATCAGTAAAAGTAAATAGTAAAGAGTAAATAGTAATCGAGTAATAAGGCACCCTCTATCCTCCTACCCCTTCTGATCTATATGATCTTGATCTATTGACTCTATTACTATATTGATCTTTGAATTAAGTCATTATTTTGTACAACATACTTACATATATGATTCTTTGTGTAGCTAGTTGTTGTTAGCATGTAGGGTTTGGTTGAGCATTGTGTTGCAGTTGTTTGAGTTGTTGTTGCTGAAATGTAACGTTTGTTGTTGCTTCTGTTGTCATTTGTTGATTTGTTGTTGTTGAAATGTAGCGTTTGTTGGTGCTGTTGTTGTGTTGTTGTTGTTGATGTTGTGTTGAAATGCTGAGTTTGTTGTTGTTGTTGTTTGTTGTTTTGTTGTTGTTGTTTTTGTTGTATGTTGTTGTTGCTTTATATTATTCATTTATATAATTATACACATTTTGTCAAACATATCTCTATAAATATTAATGTTAATTTGGCCTTTTGGCATCATAGATAGGTTTTTAAATAATCGAATAGATCATTTTTTGAATGGTTCATCGGGATTTATCGTGTTTTTTACTTATAACTGCAGTTTACAACTCGTCTTTCTACGATGCTCTGGTTGACTGACAAATTATCGAAAGAAAAATTATTATAACAATGTTAATAAGCTCGACTGTTCTTATAACGAGACCATAATTCAAGTCCTCGAAATCCTGGAAATCGTGGAATCCTGGGGATTCAGGACTGGAAGAATATTTGAATTTTCATATATAAACAATAATTATAATCGTTCTTAAAAAAAAAAAAAAAAAAAAAAAAAAATTAATATTTTTTTATTAAAAAAAAAACAAAAAAAAACATATGTTAATATATATATATATATTATATATATATATATATATATATATATGAATTATATATATAATATTATATATATATATATAATTATATATATATTATATTATATTGACTATATATATATATTTTCAGTTTCCAGGATTCCAGTTCCCACTTTTAGCTCTCAACAATATAAATACGTGTAATTTATCAAAGAAATAATATTTCTTTCGATAAAAGGAGTGTCACTAGCGATCTTCGATGCGATACAATTATATATATATAATACAATACGAGCAATTAATTAAAGAAAGTACACATCTCTCGATAAAAGCAGCTTCACAAGGCTTTCTTCAATCCTGTTTCTAATTATTGTTAATCAATTCCTTTGGCAATGGGAATGCTCTCATACGACAAACAGTTAATTTGAAATTGATGCTCTTGAATACCTTGGGAATAGCAAAGGAAGTAAATAGGTAAGGTTTCGACTGGTTGTTTATCTGAAAAAGTTCAATTAATAGCTTGCAGATATTTCAGAAATATATATATATTATATATAATAATAAATATTATATATATATATATATATATATTATATATATATATATATAGTTCGAAATTACATCTTAAAATATTAATATCTAAAACAAAACAAATAAGCTAATAAAATATATTTTGTTATTCATAGAAAATTGAAAATTGCTAAAAATAAAATTTTAAATTTAATTATTTCTTGATGTTTTTATCAAACAATTCAGAGAAATATTATAACTTAAGAGCTACGTTAAAGCAGGAATTCTTGATCCCAGGGGTCCATGAATAACTCAAAGAGTCTTCGCGATGGTTTGAAGAAATGCTGAGGTCTTTTGCAGATAAAATAGATAAAAAAAAAAAAATAGTGAATTAAAGAAAGTATGAAAGAAAAGAAAATGTTGAAATAATTTCCTATTGCTTGGTTGGGGAAAACTTAGCTTTTTCCAAGGAGTTTCTGACTCTTTTTTGCGTTAAAAAAAGACTAATTTCTTATTTTATCGACAAAATATTATTTATTGTTATATAACTTATATGAATAAAATATATTCTCTTCTCTTCAAATATTAGAGGAGGACTCGTAAGCAATTTTAAATAAATATTTGATGCATTTTATTGTTTTAAATCGATTGAAATTTTGGTGTTCCGATGGGAAAAGGTAAAAAATATTTATAGGGGTCCGCCGAAATTAATAATAATTTAAGGGGTTCATGGTAATAGCAAAAGTCAAGAACAACTGTCCTAACGCATAATAATAATAATAATAATAATAATAATAATAATATATATA
>JABUQX010004817.1:27500-50173 GCA_015478945.1 Trachelipus rathkii
GAAAAGGTATGTTTAACAAATTTCTCTTTATATATATTATATATATATATATATATATATATATATAATATATATATCTATATATATTATATATATATATATATTATATTATATATATATTCTATTATATATATTATATCATATATAATATATATATATATTCGCACAGATATTTAGATTATATTAATATATTTTTAAAATTAAGATATTTGATATATATATATATATTATATATAATATACTATATTATATATATATATATATAGTATATATATATATATATTATATATAATACTATAAATATATATATATATATATATAATATATATATATATATATTATATATATATTTTATTAATATATATATTATATATACTATATATATTATATATATCTATATATATAATATATATATATTATTATATGATATATACATATTACATGATATATATATATAATATATATATATATTATATATATAATATATATTAATATCATTATATATATATATAATATATAATTATATATATAATCATATATATTATATATATATATAATATAGATTATTTTTAAAAACTGTAAATAATCGGGTTTTACATACAAATCAGAGTATACATAATATTATGTTCCTTGGTCCATTTGCCTTATATTAAGATTCTACCTTTCATCTAATTATTGTAGGTTTTCAAACTGTTGAAAATACCTGCGTATTTTATTTCCTGATCTGGATTAAGATCGGTTATCCATAACTTTTAAATTCTTCATCTCTGGGATAGAAAAATGATTACAGACTTTTTTTTTGGCTGGATATTGTCCCTCCTTTTCTGTTGTTTCTTAAAAACTGTGCTTCTTACCTGTTTCCATCCTTTTATATAAGTTTGCTGACGGGCTCATGCGGTTGCTTTCAGCCTTCTTCGAAGCTGAACTGTTTATTGTTTAAGTGGAGATGTTCTGTTAATATTCTGATTACGTGTATTTCCTTAATTGCCTAAAATAAGTAAATTTTTTCTAAAAGGTAATAATTTCCGTTCCTCTCTAAGTTAATATTTGAATTAATAGCTTAGTGATTTTCTAGGAGTTCCAATCGCGGTCCGGACAACTTTGACGTCTTTGTGGAACGATGTAGCTATACGCCTGGTGGAAATACTGTTTCGTTTTTTCTACATGACAACGTTCGTAATCTTATGAGCTTGAAGAATGCCTTTTCAAACTGTTTTAGAAAAAATGGAACCCTTCAAAACCCTCTATAATCTTATTGTTTCAAAGCCCGTCTTTCCAAAGTTATTGAATTTATTCTATAAATCAGAAGATTTGGACACATATTAAGTCTTGTTTTGAATCTGTCCTCATATTCTCTTATGGTTTTCATGAGGAACGTTAGAGGTGGATTTAACAATTCTTTCTGATTCGGCTGTCGTTTTCCATGGCTTTTTAGTAATTTTTTTTGTTAGACCTGATCGAAAAACCTTTTGGGATAAAATTGGTAAAAGTTTTTTTATTTTTACTGTCCCTTGTACGGCTTTTATCTTCTCTATACCCTTATTCTTCTACATATTCTGTTGTACTAAGCAGGTGCGGTGAAGAAAAAAAACTCCACGCACATTACCCTTTTAAGGCTATGATAGACAATTCATTTCAGGGATTTACGTAATCCTACCTGTTCTCGTTAATGAACCCATGTTATATATATATATATATATGTATATATTATATATATTATATAATATTATATATATATATATATATATTTATTTATATATATATATTATATATATATTATAGTATATAATATATATATAATATATATTATATATATATTACTATATATATAATATATAGATTATATATATTATTAATATATACTAATATATATATATATATATATATATTATATATATATATATATATATAATTAGCCACATCTGTACAAAATCAATTTAATTTTGGAAATCAAAATCTCAATCAGCAATAGTTGATATTAGTTATGTGTTCTGAGCAGCTGACCGCTGATTTTTAATTCAATTACAAATGGAGAAAAAAAAGACATAGTTCTTTCAGTAAATCAAAAACACTTTTTTCGTTTATATTATCAACGCAATTTTCTTACGTGCACCTATAATAGAATGGCAATATTGCGATGAACTTTCGTATATCCTTGAAAGTTTGGAATTTTCTTATTTCATGATTTTTTTCATGGAAAACCACATTGTTTTTCCCTACAAGACAGCTTCTAAGAGGCCTAAGTGTTCTGTGCTTCCTTAGAGTGTCTGTGACTCATCTCAGAGTGTTTGTGTGAACTCATTCAGAGTGTTCTGTGACTCATTCAGAGTGTTCGTGTAACTCCTTCAGTTTTTTTTTTTTTCCAAGGACTAGTTGATTTTTTCTGTTCCAGGGTTTTTTTTCTGTCTAGTAGGAGCAATGCAGTTATGGCAATGACAGAGATTCCTAGTATGTCTAAGTATGCAGCTTAATATGAAACAGGGCGGTTTCCACTCACTTGTGAGTCTAAATGTTTTTTTCGCCCATCCTAAATTTCACTGGAGATACTTTTCCAATCCCGTTTCTGATCATTTGAACTGTAACTACCTTTTCTATTTGATAACTATTATTAATTATTTCTGAAGTCTGTTTTCTCATATCCTTTTTCTTCCTTTAAGAGGAATTCTCATGACACTCTTCTTTCCACTCTTTGTAATCCTTCCTTAATTTAGCTATATGACTCCAGTCATAACTTCTATATCTATTTATTCTTGTATTATACTACTTTTATGTAAAATTATAGCTTATATAGCATTATTATATATTACATTACATATCATAACTATACGTTTCCTTACTACCTACGCCTATTACTACTTACTTATATTATATTTTTATATACTTATTAATACTCTTCCTTTCTTTCTTCTTATATATTCTTTCATGCCTTATTATACTATCTCTCACGTATATTATTATATATATTACATATAATATATATATATTATATATATATATATATATATATATAGCTAATTTTCATATAATGTATTCTAATTCTCTTATTATTCTTCTTCTATACCTATCCTATCTCACTTATCAGATTGAGTTACTTATATGTGAAACCCCTTAGTTATTCTCGCGCCTCTCGCTTTATATTCGCTCAGATCTATGTGTATTCCTCAAGTTGCTATTATACACTGCGCATTACCCTATGTGTGCTCCTTAACATTTCCAATATTTCCGATGTCTTCCTGCGTGTACAGTGTCCCCGTGCCATGCCAAAATTCGATAATTGTCTTCGCATTTAGTTCGCCCTTGGTCTAGCTAGTTGTATTCCGATACCGCATAATTCTTCGCGGAGCTTTTTCCTAGGAGGCCTTAATAGCAACGGTGAATTAGATGAGGAATCGTGAGAATGTTCATCACCGATTTTATTTGTCTATTGTCCATTTGGTTGCCTGCCGTTCAATGTGTGTGAAATTGTCCCATTTATACTCGGAACTCCACCTTATCAAGGTCCACAGGTGATATACACTAGTTTTATAGTGTAATTCTCCCTCTGTTACCAAGCGGTGAATGGAAGTAATTCGCTACCTATTATTCATACGTCAATAAATAACTATTCTTTCAGTTATTAGTGGAACTAGTTTTTTCTATTGTTGAATACCCTTTCAAAATCCTCTCGAAGTGAACTTCTTTCTCTTTTTACGTATTTTGTGCGGAATTTTTCCAATCGCTATCTCTTTCTTTCGTAACCGGTCTCCTGAACCAGGTAACCTGCATAACTCATTTAAAAATCTGGCATTCAACTTAACGATTAATTGACACTCGACTTCCTGTTCACACACTATTCTTTTTTTCTGTAATTCATAACGACAGGTGTCTATGGAAAATAGCTAATGAGCACATGCGTCTTTCTAGTTTCATAAGTATTATAATGATACTTATTCGCAGACAATCTTTGTTTCCTCAACCCAAGTGTGTCATATATCACACTTACTAATATCACTTCTTTTATACCTCATTATATCCATTTCTTCTAACATATATTGGCCCTACCGGGCACGCCTACTATACTATTGGTATTTAATTTATACTATATATGTCTACTCTTTACTATATACTATATGCTAATATAAATTCGTAGACTTGATATCCGGCCGTCACTGTGAATGATCATCTACATTTATCGATAACCATTGTAGTGATTTACTCTGATCAACTGACCCTATAATCTCATATAATATTACTCCCTACTACTGACTTTATATATATAAGCGTTTATTCATATCTTATACTCTTAATTCTATACGCTATTGTACCATAGCGTCTCACTTCTCCTATACCCTTTTCTCCTTTTTCTTTTTCTCACCTTTTGTTTCTCATTAGTCCTAGCTTTGCCTACCTTTCAATTTATTATCTAGTATTGATCTTCTTATACCGCTATATCCCTTATCGTATTCTACCCGTAATACTTTTTGATACCCTTACATATACCTCATCGACTTTTATCCTACCCGCCTTTATTATTTACTTTCCGTCTCCTATCGTTTACCTATTATCTTATCCTTATCTTAATATATCCTTAGTTACATCTTTCTCATTGCTTTACTCTTTACCGTGACCTCATCTCCTCTGCTTTTGTTCTATATATATATCATTCCCTGACGCCTACAGTTGCGGTATTATGCACGAAAACACTGTGTGTGTAACATGATATCATCTTCCTCTGCTTTCTTCTTCTATCTCTAAATCTTTAAAGAGAATATTTGCCGCTGATCTCAATAATATATTAATGGAATATTATCTCGTATAGTTTATTTTTTAATTTAAAAATCCACTATATATATCTTATATCTTACATATTATACCTTATCCTATTATATTTCAACTATTAAATATCTTAAATTTAAAATAACCCACATAGGTCTATATATACTGTCCGTTTCTGCATTCAGCTCCCTTTAATACATCTATTCATAATCAATACACACCTCTCACAATTCTACCCAAATCTGCCTCCATGCTCCCAAAATTTTCCCACAAATAGCCCAACCTCCATAGGTGGACCCCTTTTTCTTTTTTGGGGTTTCTATTTTAGCCTCAGCAATGAATAAAAAGTCTTCAAATTCTTGGCTTCAGTTCAAATTAACATGATTATATCTTCATACTATCCATTACTATTATTGGTACTTATATTCTCGATATATACTATATTTTATCTATAATTATATATATAATACTATATATATATATCTCTATATCTTCATATTATATGAATAATATATCTATTATATCTATATTATTGTACTTAAAATATTATTATTGTCTGTCTTTTGTGTCTTTTATACAATTATTATATCTTTCTTTTTATATATATATAATATATATCATATATATATTATATTCATACTCTATATCTAATATATTTACTAATCAGTTGCATACGTTCATATGTACACATTTTGTCTAATACGAGACATCAGTTACATATCTTCTATTATTCTTACACACGCCTCTCTATCGACATAGATATTTTGATTCAGTACAAGTACTTATCTCTAATAAAATTTGACTTCCAAGTTACATCTATATGTACATGGTTTAATCTTAAGTTATTCATCTTAAGTACACTCTAATTCTTCTCTTCTATCAGTATACATATTTTTTTATGAAAACCTGCATACTTATATATATATATTATTACTATTATCTATTTCTATATTATGTATTTTTATTGTTCTTTGTTCCTTCATCGATCTAATGATTTTTTAATTTATTTATAGGAAAAGTATACTATTATATATATATCTTCTTACCACCCCGCTCTGATATATAATAGTATAATATCACTGTGAGTCATTTACGGCTCGTATCTATTGTCATTCTTGGCTTTACCCTTTCTCCCACTCGGACTCCCTCCCAAGACTTGTTGGATGGTCTAAGGTGAGTATATTTTTTTGTGCACTCAGGGAACATTCAGTCATAAAGCGCCCTTTCTTGCAGTCAGATACAACCATAACGTGACGCACATGTCGAATATACAGTATACAGCCCATCCTTACCTGGCCCCCCGTTCGGGATCACTTATCTCTCTTTAGGTGTAGTATGTCTATCGTCTGTGCAGTCAGAAAATCCACCCAGAGTTTCAGCCTGCTCTGGGACGCTTTCTGTCGCATGGAACCTCCATTACTTGTGGATCGTCGTCAATGTTAGGGTTGTACGTTCGCTCCTTGGCGCGCTCAAAGGTTGGGCTAACAACCAAAGCTCTCGCAATGCTATCAAAACCTGCTCCACGGTCTATTGCACTCTACTGTAGTGGTGTCAATTTTTCTTGCTGTCTCCTTCGGCCAAACTCACATTTCTCTCCCTCCTCCAGGCATTTTCCTTTCCATCACTGATTTCAATCCACTTTTCTTCGGTCCTTCTTCCCAGTCACAGATCGAGGCTGTCACTAGACCGCTTCCAGCATATGGCCCGCTCCTTCCGGTCACCTACTAGTACACGTTTCCTTCTCGATCCGGTGTGAATCTATCTCGACTTATCTTTTCATCCCTCGTCTGACGCGCATTATTCCTCAAACCGATCTCTCAATCTACTTCATCTTATCTCTCATTTACCCCTCTGTCTTTTTCATATTTCTACTCGACTTGTCAATCTATGTGATATACTTCATTTCACTCTCATCATTTATCTCGAGTGTGTTGCTCACCCTAACACTCCCTCTAGCCAGCATTTGTCATCTGAACACATTGTACTTTTAGTTCGTGATACCTCCTTTTTGCTTATCCTCTTTCCAGAGCATTAGTCTCCACTACTTATCATCATAATCAATGGTAGACTATATCAGTGACGCCTGATGTTAATTATACCTCCGCAGCTCCTTCTTGACTGGCTTGTCCCTTTTAACACTCCTACCCAAGAGATGTTAATTGTGCTAGCTTAAACCACCTTCTTGTCCGACCTCACTCTATCACACTGTCTACAACAATCTGCATTCGACTTCCGTTCCGCTTTCTCCAACCTATATCCTAAATATTTAACTTCAGACACTTTTTTTAGCTACTCCACTCATCCTCATACTATAATTTCAATAGCGCGGCTCGATTGAACTGCCATCCTACTCATAACCATACGATCCTTACTCCCTGGCATACCGTTTGCTTTCAAACCCTTCCTTTTACACACTCTCACCTCATGTCCAATCTCTCTATCGGCAATCCTCTCGGTATACACTCTCTCTTCAGATTTTAGTCTGCGCACCCAAAACCAATTATCCGTGTTCTTCTTTATATTAGGTAGGTCGACTACCCTCTCCTCTTCTTCCTTCTTTTACATCATATTCTATAAACACCGATCCCCTGCCACCTCCCACCTCCTAATTACTCTTCTTTCATAATACTCTCATTCCATATTCACCTAATTTGAAAAACCACGTGAACATAACAATCACTCCTCTCCGTCTCTCTACTCTCCGCTATTAATATTAATCCTAATCACTCTTCATAGTCTCAATTTATTTCTTTACATCATCGTTTCTCTTCTATTTTTCATCTTTTCTTTTCTCCCTGCTTTTGTTTGGTCCCTGTTCTCTTTTTCTTCACTGATTGTCAAACTTACTTTTAGATTCGCGCATTGAGAACGTCTACTAGCTAGTGGCACTCTATAGTAGTGAGTTAACCACTCTGCCATAAGAGCTTCCCGATATTAATCCTATCCATACGCCTGTTGCATATCTAGTCCATAAAACTTAACATACAAATTTTCCTCCTTACTTCTCTCGCTCCTCTTTCTCTCTCATTTTTCGAGCATCCATCTTGTTTCTCAATCGTAAACTTGATGTTGACCGCCACTTACACTCCTCCTATTGGCCCACTTCTCTAACTTCAGCCACTTGTTCCTTCAGGCATATGGTCTGGCAGTCTCTCTTTCAGTTCACGTCACCGGGCGGGACTCTTTGGTCGATCCATAATTATCCCCTTCACCATAGATTCTTTCCCTTATCTCATCTGCATTAAATAAATTAATTTCAGTTATTAACCACCTAGGTAGTTATCCGCTCTACTTGCCCTTATGTCTTGCGATTTTATCCCTCTTATATACCGATCAGGTACGATTTATTTTGCTGTCGCTCTCTCTCAATCTTCGTTCTCGTGTAATACTATTCTGCGTCCCGCTTTCCTATACGCAAATCTCGCTCTTGTTCACATCAGGCTTTCCATATATTATTACATTCTTCCATCACCATTTATCGCCCTTTACGGTATATTTAATCTTATATTGCCTCCATAGTATATATATACCTTCACTTACTATCCTAGTCACTTCTGTTATTTAGTAATGTTAATCAGGGAATATGGTTATTATCATCTCTTATATCTTATGCTACTATAGTTTGTATTATACTCTCCTTATTACTATCTATTTAGTGATATTTCCTTAATATAACTAACTTAATGTAGTACGTATTTTAAGTATTTATTTTATATATATATAGTTATACCTGTGACTTTATATTTACCATTAATATAAATGCAGGCAACTAGGATATATTGATTGTTACTTTTATACAATTTTATTTATATATCATTCCTCATTTTTATTTTTTTAGGGTGAGTCTACCGTATCGTATTTAATGTCGGATGAATTAGTTTTATCCATTTGTATTTTATGTACGTCTAATCGGTTGATATGACCCTATCCATATTTTATCCTTTCACTAATTATTAATACTTAGTATATTTCTATTATATGTACTATATATACAGCGTTATTTATACTAATATAGTTTTTGTATATTTTTATCTAATTAATTTATTATATATATTTACTTGCGGTGGGTACCTTATATTACTAGTCTATATTTTTATGCTTATGTGACTCATTTAGTTTTACATAGTCTGGTATCTCTATATATCTTATTCTTTGTGTATTATATATGTAAGGCGTGTTGAGCTATATCTATGAGTATATGTGGTCCCTTACTTATTATCTTTTTATTGACATGTTTTGCTACTTTCTTGTCTTATATACTATTAGTTTTTCCTTTATCGTCCATTTTATTACATAGCCCCTATATATCATATTAGTTACTATTACTACTCTTCATATATATTATTGCTCATTATTTCTTAACGTATTTATTTAGGGTGAGGTATATTAGTCGCTTTGGTAGTATAGTATTCTACTATATATTCATCAATCACTTGATTGCGTACTATCGCTTCTTATGATTACGTGTATACGGCAATTGTTGTAATCAGTTCGTTTGTGCAGAGGGTGTCACCCGCTTTCGTCCTGGATTTTTTAATAAATGATTACAGGATATACTCTTGAAAATAAGTTAATAATGAATACGAAAATCGTCGCTTCTCTTTAGGAACAAAAAAAGTTAGCAGCGCCCTCCCCACATTTGCTTAAAAAATTTTGCAATAATGCCAGTCATATTATTTTTGTTTAAAGCAATGTCGGAAGGCATGACTGACTCTCTAGGGGGGAGGGATAAAATTAAATAATCGAGCTTATATAAAAGAAATCCATCTTATATTTAGGAAAAAAAGTAGAGTGCTCTTCTTTCTAAAGTTTAAATATTTCCGTCAATGCTCTCTTTTATTACGAATAAAGACTAATACTTTTGGGTTTTTGAAGAGAAATGTTTTATTGGTTCATCTTCATGGGTTAAAATATACGATTTGTTAAGATACGCCTAGATTTTTTCTCTGTGTATACCTAACAAAACTCTATGATTCATCTTTTCTTCTTTCTATCTTAACTAGAAGGCCTGAAATGCAGATCTACACCTTGCGTAATCATGCCTCAAGAAATTAAAAGTCTCACTCGCAGCAGTTTTGAAGCTATATTTTTGAGGGATGGTGTGGGTCTGTAACTTTTTTTCCTACAAGAGAGCGAGTTTTTTTTTTCGTTTTTCATTCATTTCTTTCATTTATGATTGTTTTTTTATAGTTTGCTTCCTTGTGATCTCTTTACTTATATAATTCCCGGGCGTGTGGTAGACATACCTCCTCTTGCATCCTCACGTGGATTGTCGTATCTCGGGCTGGAATCATCTCTATTATGTAGCATGCACATTATATCTTTGAGTTCACCATTAATAAGGTACCTTTGATACTATCGCTAGGAAACTGATTAAAAACCAAAAAAAATATATTGTGCAAGTTTAAATATTGTCTATATAACTATAGGTACTTGCAAGTTACTTTGCAAATTTTTCAAGTACACAACGCGCTGCTATGAGTAGCCTTCAGTCCCACAGTAATTGAGTACTATCCATCTGTTGTGTTCCAGCTATATAAGGCTGAGATCGTTTTTTAGAACAAGTACTCCCGGCTCTCATATAATTGTTAACTTCAAGCTCATTATGTATCAAGGAGGTGGACATGTGTGTTTCTCGGGTTAGCTACTCGTTGTACTTGGTAGACTCCAGGAGCTGATATGATATTACGTACTATGAGTTTATTCTTGTCTTATATATCCCTACTTTTCATCATCTAACTTATATTGCGTGCTAGTTATCTGGTACCGTATCTCATTGTTGCGTCAGTTTTTTGAGTAGGTATAGATTTATTTTTATCGAGTCGGGGTTTTCTAACTTAATTCTTTTTCATTAATTCATTATATATTGTATTCTTATATGTTTACTCTAGTATATATTCGGAATCCTCTATGATCTATATATAATATATATATACTATTTATATTTAGGCTAGTGAGGTTGGGTGATATTTTTTAGTTTTATATCTATATATACCCAACACCATTTCCACTATGCTATTTAATAATACTCTAGTTATGGTCTTACACCATGCAATCTAATATTTAATAACCTACTGTAACTATTAAACAGGCCAATTTTGGCTTCGTCTTAATAGTGCATTTGTGTTACAATAGTGGACCTCATCCTACTATATACCCCATCCTAACCTTCTTTTTAAAATGTTGTACATCGAGTTCTATTCATTACCTCAGGCTCCTGTGGCAAGCCATTCCAAAACATTTGACAACTCTATTACTGAATGCATGCTTTCTTATATCAAGATGGAATGCTTTCTTCTTAATTTTCTTATTATTTGCCCTGTCCTTGGTTCAACCGGTCCCTTGTCCACGTCGCGTCTTAACTTATGAAAAATTTGTTGGTCTCCATATTATCCTTTTCTCTACTTTGACGATGCTTTTCCTTATCATATTCTCTACTACCACTATGACTACGATTATACTTATCCTTCTCATTTTCTCTACTTCGACTTCTTCGATAATGCCTTTCTCTTTCATTTTCTTCTCTCTACCTCTTTCTCTTTCTCCAAATCCGGTCAGAATTGTCATCTCGCTATTGTTTTGTCCTTACGTTGTCTACTCTTCTCTGGCATCATTTCTAAGTCTTTTTTAATATATACGGTGAGTGTTCTCATGGAGACCTCCTGTGATTCGGAATCTCTCTTATTTACTTTTTTTTATGTTGGCTGGACTTATTTCACGCTTACTCTGGTAGTATTTTTTCTCAGTTTACTGTCCCTTAGCTACTTCGCTTTTGCTTTGGAGTATTTATACTCTTAACCATTGCGATTTAAATTATGCCCACACTATTAGCTTTATCCTAGCTTCCATAATCGCTCGTGTTATTTGTTTTAGTTTTTATTATTCTAAATTTATCTGCTTATCATAATCTCACTATCTTGTTTTACTTCTCTTAATATCCTTATTTCTCTTGGTTCCTATCCAGTACTAACTGCTCAATTCCTCTCCTCATTCATATCGTAGTTAAAACTTTTATTTGAAGTAACCTAGGTGAACGAACGTCTTATCACTCTTGGTGGTTACTAATTCTTTTAATATTTCTCATTCTTGCCTACTATATTCCTGTCCCTTCCCTTTGTTCCTTTCTTGCTTTATTATTACAGTTTTCCCGATCATTCTCTCGATCTTCTTTAAGCATTCCTTTCACTATTTCTAACGTAGGTGGCCATTTAGTATTCTTCTGCAATATCTTAGATAACTTGCATTTTTAAGTCCATTGTGTTTCTAAATTCATTTTATATATATGTAGCATAATAGTGACCCCAACACTTTTTATCAAATATCGCACCTCGTAAATTTTTCATCTCTCTATTTCTCTTTAGTTCTGATTTTTATTTTGTCCATTATTTTTATATTTTGTTAACATTTATCTTATGTTTTTTCTATCGATACGCTTGTGAAATTTAATCATACCATTGTACTCTTTACTCTTTTTTTTCCAGCTTATAATAATTTTTTTTTCTACATTGCAATACTTCTTTTTCATTCTCTTTCAGCCTTATTGTGGGGAACCTTTGTCAAAAAGCTCTTTGCTAATGTCCTATATTCATTCAATATCAATTTGGATCTCCTCGGTCAATTGCAGTTACTGTTTAAACTTTGTTTTTTTTTTTTTTGTATTTTTCCATAAATTTCTAAAATGTTTGTTCCTTGAAACTCTTAAAATAGTTTTTTTCTGAAACCTGTGCTGTGATCATTACAATTACTTTCTTTTCTTTGTTTATCTCGGTTGTTTGTCTGAACATTTATTTCTCCTATATTGTGCAGCTTTTCGAGTTTGAACTTATTCGCACGACGCGTTGGGTCCACAGAGAGTGTCTTAAGTGTCATACGTGTGCTACCTAATATTTCGGCCTTTAGAATGGCTTCTTACTTCTCCTTCGGTTTGTTATAAATAGGTTCGCGCGTTCAGGAATATTCTTGTTTTCCAGTCATTTGCTGGTTTCCGCCTTTTTTGGTGGCTCTTAGCCTTCCCCTTCTCTTTATGGTGTGGCGCACTCCTCTACTCAAAGTGTTGTTTAGTATTCGTCTGTAAATGGGAATATTTACGAGTTATGCCTCTTACATAGTGCTTGATTATCCTATCGGCCCTGGGTCTCTCGTTCCGTTCAGTATATTCTCACCCGTCTCCTATTATTCGCCCATTATGTGTGCCTGCAGCGGTGTGGGCCGGCTGGAGTTAATATGGAATTTAGTGAGCCTCCGAAAGTATTTTGCTTAAAAATTCTATGTGCTAAGGATTGTTAAGTTTAGAAAGATATATTTCTCTTGTCACATATCGATAGAGTAGTTTGTATCCTGTGGCGAGAGAAATAATAATTATTTTGTAAGCTTGAGAAAATAAAAGTAGGGAAGGTGGTTTAATGATTAGGGAATAAATGTACTAGCATGCTCTGTCTAAGGTTTATTGAGACTCGTTTCCTCCAAGGCTCTTAGTAAAAATATTACTGCTGTGGCCGCTCTTGGCCTCGTGCTCGTTTTTAGGTCATACTGGGAGTTTCAGGGTTTATGATATATGATTTTGTGTAAGTGGTTACTTATCATTAATTTGTTAATAAGATTTGTTTTTACATCATGTTAGGCAAGGGCTAATTATGAAATCTTAATACTATGGGTATAGGTAGATGAGTGCCAACGCTGACGACAAAAAAATTAGTGTGTAGAGAAGTTCTACTGTATGTCTCTAGTCTCTTTAAAGCAATCTTTTTTGAGAAGGCTGTAACTTTTTTTCCTAAAGTAACCGACACTGTTTTACAATTTTCATTTATCTCTTCATTATTTATTTTTTTATCTAGTTTACACTTGAGTTTTAAATTTTAAAAGGTTTTTCTGACATGACCTATACTCTTTCTCTTGAACCTGTCTTTTCGCATACTGAAAATAACTCTCTTCTTGTTATCTTTTCTAAATATTTCTCTATATGGCCTTTCAGTAATCCTCTTCTGGAGCTTTACCTTTCTTCATCTTTTTATCAGAGATGTTACATTGTTTTTCTACTGGCCTATTCTTTTATTCATTTCTCCTCTCAAATCTTCTACTTACTTCTTTCACTTTTTTCTTATAAATTAGGCACAACATATATTCTGTTTTTCTCCCTTCACCTCTCATTGTGTTCTATTCTTCGCTACCTTCCTTTTTTTTTGTTTTTTCTTTTTTTCAGTCAAATGTTTTCAAATATTTCCGCTTAATAATATCTAATTTAATATCTCAGTGCCTTTGCTAATGTTTTTTCCTTTGATCTGTTTCCTGTTATGTCTATTTTTTTGCTTTACACTGAATACAAGAACTATTAGTTCTCACAAGATTAATTTCTGCATTTGCTTTTGTTATGTCATATTTATGAACTTAGAATAAAATATGCATTAACAAATGCCTCTTTGTCTTTCTTTCTCAGTAACTAAATTTCTTTTCTATTCTAATTTTAATTTATTAATTCTTCTTCCTATTCTTATATTTATTATTTTTTATATAAAGTTCTAAAAAGCTTCTTATTCTCATCAATTAAACCATCCCCACTGCTTCGTCTTAATTTTCTTTTTTTTTTTTGCTTTAATTCTTTCTCCTTCCCTACCTCCTTTTTTTTGCTTCCTCTCTTTTCGTTTTATATCTTACTTGCCGAAGAATTTATGCTACGAAAAACAAATTTAATAAAAAAATTCCTGTTTTCATTTTCTAAATCTATCTTTCCCTATTACTTTTACCTCTACTTGATATATTGTTGTGAGATATAGCTAGTGGTACGTTGCTCTGGTTTTCTATTTCATATTTTTGTGCGTTCTCTCTTTCTCCTATAGGTTTCTCCTACTCTCCAGAAATCAGGTTCTTTCTTCGGTGCGTCCACCTTCTTTTCCTTCTATATTGTGGTTGGCGTTATGGTGTTCAAACTATACGGGCTCGGCTCTCGTGTGCTCCGGGCGTTCGTGTCCCACTTGACATATTTTTTAGTGGTGGAATTTTGCTTTTAAAATGTATATATTTGGCGGTTTAATATATTCTCTGGGTTTTTATACCCCTAGGTGATTATTAGTTTGTTAGCGGTTTATTTTCCTATTGTTCTACTTTGGGCTCACCTTTAGGTTAGCCTCTCTATACTTATTGAGTTATGTTTATATATAGGTTAGGCATTATATATATATTATATAACTATTATATGATATTACTAATTTTATAGTAACGTTTAGCTACTTAGTCTTAGTTATAAAAGCGTTTTTTTACTAATATATATATATATATATATATATATATATATATATATATAATATATATATAATATATTTATATCTTTATTCTATATTATTCCTATCTATTATATATATCTTCTCTTATTATATTTATAATACTTTTTTTATAATATATATATATTTATATTCTATATATATATATATTATATATATATATATATATATAATATATATATATATATAATATATATTATTTTATATCTATATAATTTTATTCTTTATATATATTATTCTTATTATTACTTGTAATATTTATTAGATGCATGATTGTTTATTTTTTTTTTTATGTTTTCTTTTTTATTCCTGTCTTATTTTTATATATAACTCTTAGTTTACTTCTGCACGGTATTCTACAGTTTTTACTTTTATCTGTCAACTATATATGTTTCTGTATTCCTGGACGTTGCTCCGTTGGGAAAGTCGCATTAAGATTTGGTAGTGATATGAAGTATAAGCGAAACTTAAAAGGAGGAAAGGCCGCAGTGAAAGAAGAAGGAGAGTAGAACGAGCATTCAGAGATGAATTGTTCACATTCTCACTTCTATATATATGGAGTCTCTGCCATTTTGAAGAGTGTTAATGCATTTTAGGGAAGAAGACTTCGCAAATGGATTGTTCCGACGTTAGGAATAGAAAATAGGACTATCATATAATATTTTCTGCATTTAAGAAATAACACAAACTTTAAATTGATATTTAATTTATGAAAATTAAAAACTTTACAATTTTTTTTTATTATATATTACTGGTGTGATAGCACAAATATCTAGAAATTTAGTTCTTTTGATGACACCGTTCGATTTATTTTTTTCGTCATATCAAATTGATTTCATTATATTGGAATAAATTGGTAATACTTTGGTCTTTTTTTTACACTGTTCAGTTTGTTTATAAAGATAGATTTTTTCTTTGCACAATTCTTATTGGCCGACATGGGCTAGTGCGAGCCTGGTCTTTTAGCTTGTCGGTTCGCTTAATTCATGATAGTGTTCCAGTGATCCTAGCATTGGGCTTATGTGCTTTTTTGAAACTAGGATCTTTTGGAGTATAACTCTGTGGTAACGAGTCTTTTTTGGATTGGTTCATACTATGTAAAGTATGATTGCTAGTGATTTCATTGAATTTCAGAATGTGATTTAATATTCCTTTTTTTTCTTTGAGTCTCGTATAAACTCAAAGACTGGCTATGTCAGTAACTTATTTGCTCGCTCCGTAGAAATTTATGTTTTTCTTTGGAGTGTTCTAGAGATCTTGTTTCGATTGCTCTCGTCTGTTAGATATGGAGTTACGGAATGAATGTTGGTCTTTATTACTGTTTCAGGCTTTTCTTTGTTTGTTGCGTAAATGCGCTTCCTGGAGTTGAGTGCGTTGCTAGTATTATAGTATATTTTATATATTATAGTTTATGAAAATATTAATGTTATATATATTGTCTATATATATTTTATGAGTTATTAGGTCTATTATTTATATCGTATATATTAGTTATTTTATTGTATGCTTCGTTTATATATGCCTTATATATTGAGTTTAGTGACCGTGATATTGTGGGTACGTGGGTATTTCATATATGTTTGGTGGTATTACATTGTAGTATATATTATAGGGCTGTTTCTATTATAGCTATAGTTTTATACGTTGTGACGGGTATATTTGATATATATTTTTCGCTTGGTAGGTATAGCTTTTGTGTATTTTATTTTATAGTTTCTGTATTTACTATATATATACTTTATATTATTAGGTTTATGTTATTTATTATTTTATTTAGTTTATTTTATGATTAGTGTTATTTAGGTGTTTTTTTTCCTTATGTTGTATTCGTTACTTGTGGTGAGATGACTCTTGGATCGTATAGTATCTTAGTACCGTATAGTGTTATATTTTATTAGTCGTAAGTGAGTGATCCTTAGTACGCGTTTGTATTGTATATGATTTTTATAGTTTAGTATTAGGCTTTGTTTGTTGCTGGTTGTATGGGTGGTATTATAGCTTCTATTATAGTGAGTTTATATAATTTATAGTATATTAGAGTATGTATTATATTTAGGTATACGTATTCTTATTGATTTCTTTCGTTGTCATAGAATATATTATACTTTGTGTACTTATATTTATCTACGACTGGTATTCATATTATTCTCTGTATATATATTCTGTGTGGGGCGGTTATTATTAGTGAGCTGTACATTCTATATCAGTTTGCTTTGGCGGTTATCTATATATGATGTATATATATTGTGATAGGTTAAGGCTATATCTGCTAGAGAATAATCATAGTAGTATTAGGTTATACAGCCCAGTATTATGGAGTACTAGGGAATAGTTACTAATGTGCGGTGAGTTTTATTTTTAGTGTATAGTATAGTAGTATTATTTGAGACATAATGACTATTTTTAGTATTGTCTTGTGTATGTTATTTATTATGTAATTATTGTGTTAGTTTATATATATATATATATTGGTTTGTATGACTAGGTTTATTTGTGTGTTTGGTATTTATATTTATTATTTAATACTATTATAATTAGTTTGTATATACTATTTTATATAGTTATTATTTTATTTTAAGATTTGGGTTACATAGGTGAGTTATTATAAATAGATATAGTGTTTATTGATGTTTCGTCATTGTTTTGAGACTCATATTTTTCATTTAATCAGTTTTTTTGTTTAGTATATTTGGTATATATATCCTTGTTATGTCTATCATCATTGAGAGGTGTGTAAGGTTGTTTGTAATATATATGGTGGCTGTAAAATAGCAATATTGCAGAGTATTTTTCAACCACGTGGTTAATTGAAGTAAAAAATACAATCAATTTAATTATACGGTTTGAGGGCTAGCGTTATTGCTTAGCGTAATGCTTGATGAGGTTTCCACCGGTATCATGTGCTGGGATCGTCTACTGACGTATATGAGAGTGAACGCATGTAAAGGCTTGTTCGCGTCTGCACCGATCACACTTTTCTCTGATATCGCTCTTTGTATATTTCGAGGTTCTCTAGTTTTGATATTGGGCTCTCTAAGCAAGAGGTGGAGCTTAGTCTTTGTGAGAGTTTTCAACTTTGTTTTTGCATTTGGTATAATAGTAATACGAAGTGATATAATATATACTTTTGTGCTGTTCTAAGCTAAAATGCGTAAGAAACAAGATGGGCCTTTTGAGTAATTTATTTGATTCTGTGGTACTATCAGCTTAATCATTTCTCGTGTTTAGGTGCCTTTTTTTCAGTTGTAATTATGTATGTACATATATATTGTATTTATTTATATTATTATTAAGTATTTTATTTATGCTGTTCTTATATATTTATACGGTATATATATTATTATTTTGTATATATATATATATATTATTCTTATATGTTTTATTATATATATATATATATATAGGTATAGGGGGTTTAGTATCTTCTACTTATCCTTTCTGTCTATGGCACACTTGAGCTTCTTGTTTGTAGTTTTCTTTTTTGTTTTCATTTTTTTTTTTCATTGCTTATTCTTTTTATTTTATTTAAATAGGTCTCTAGTTTATTGGTTACTTCTAACGATAGCATGATTTATATATTGAGCTAATAAATATTAGGAGAGATTATCTAATGATTGGTGTAATATAATGGTCGTTGCTTATGTTTATAGCATACGTCACGTTTGTGTTTTTTCAGCTTCCGGATTGTAGAGATAAGTGGTTTAAATTTAACTGGAATATGGCATTTTCATATTTTTTAATAAGAAGTCCTAAAGGTCAAGTATTCAAAGGTGGTAAGAAAATATAATATACTATGAGGGTATTTATTGGTGTATCCTTCACTCAATTATGTATTTATATATATATTTATGGAAGTATATTGGACGATAGGTTTTTGTTTATCATTTTTGCTTTTTTCGTGGTGTCTTTATATCTTTTAGAGTATTGTATATAGTGGTTATTATTTTACATGATCTATGTTTTTTATTATTTTATTTAGTATATTATTATTTGTATTATGTTATATATATAGTTATTACCTATATTAGTCTATTATTATAGTGACCTATTAGTTTATTATGCCTCTACATGTGCGTCGCCAGCTTAGCTAGGGGGCGGGGGCAGTTTAAGAAATTTTTTTAGAGCTATTATAGTATCATATTCTATATATGATATTAGGTGGATTAGTATTTATTATATATTATATATCATAGGTGCGTAGGGTATAGGATAGGGCTAGTTAGGTTGGGTATCTAGATTGGTGATAGTATTCTATAGAGTAGTTTATACCGTTACTGACTGATATTCTGACCTGGTCATTGGTTGCTTACGTGTGACTTATATCTATATCTATAGTTATTGCTGCGCGTTTGAGCGTCAGTTGTATTAGTGTTAATTTACTACCTTATTGGTAACCGTGCTCCGCGAATGTAATTGAAGTACATAAAAGTCTTAGAGCTCTATTTGTATGGTGGATACATTAGAATGGATTATATCATCTGGAGAAATTGTTTTTTATATCCATATTATATTATATATACATATGCGTCATAATATTTTAGTAACTTTTCTTTCAATGTATAGCAGTTGAAATTGATATTATTAAAAAGTAATTTCTTGGGTTCAACGCAATTTATCAACTACTGTTTCTGTAATATCATATCCTATCCTAATTGTCCGTGTATAACATGTGGTATGAATTTTCGTTGTGTCACACGTCATCAGTAGCCAGGTTCGTTTCACCACTGTGGTGTTCTCGCACAAGTGACTTGTCGCCAGGCCATGTCCTTGTATTCCCTTGCGGCAGAGTTGACTGAAGATAGTAGTTATACCCTGTCTGTGGTGTTCTGCGCTGAGTTCGGAAATAAACATGGTAGAGTCGCACATAACCGCTATTTTTTTTGTTCTGACAGACAAGTAAATGCTTCTAGTGTGCTCCTTTATAGACTCTTGGGTAGGTCACCAGGAGGTTTTTCTTTTCGATTAGGGTGTGCAGTTTTTTGGTCCTTTGCCACATTTTTGGTAGCCGAGATGCTATTTCGGTGTCTTTCTAGTTCTCTGTGTACATAGTTTAAGAGTTAACTATGGGGAGAGGGATAGCGGTGTCTTTGGTCCTCTTAACTTCTATTGACCTCTGTTTCGGAGTAGAAGACTATCGTGTGAACAGCTGATCGTTTGGCGTATCGACCTGAGGATCTAGCTTTTTATGTGTTGCATAAGCATACGGGCTGTAGCTTGTTTTCTAATCTGGTGCGAGATATGCGGTAATTCAACAGCAGCAGATGTCTGATGAGAGAGTTCGTAGTTATACGTCGATAAATTTGTGGAGAGTGCTTCTTTGGCTCAGAGAGCTCCGTGGGATTTGTTGCTGGGCATATGTGGTTTGTTTTGTGGGCTCGGTGGGCTTCTCACCCCGAGAGGGGGCAATTCCGTGCTATAGGTTTGTGCTGGTCCAACGTCGCGCGAGTTTGCTCGGGCTCCCCTCTCGATTGTGCATTGAGCACTCTTGCCGACTTTTGTCGGCGTTAAAACACTGTAATCGGGTGATTGTTTCGCTTGATCTTTTCTCGAGGGTCCTATATCCAGTGTGTGGACTGAAGTGATTGTGTTGATATTTGTGAGTGCGGTATGGTGTGTTCTGACGAGTCTCGGGGTGTCCACAGTCCTTGATATTTTTGGGAGGAGCATCTGTTACTACACCGCTTTTATGGCTTTTTTGTCACGATGTGGGATATCTTTTTCGCGATCAATATCATTACCGTCGATTGATCGAATGCTGACTGACTTTGACATCGCTGTGAATGCCATACTGAGAGAGTGGGCCCTGCCTTTCTGGTCTTTGTGTCACTGCGTATGTTTCTTTCAATGGTATAAAGATGATAGCCCGAGAGCAGAAATTTTTAAAAAGGAAATTTTCTTTTCTCGCCCTTATTACTCCTCTGATGCACCGCTTGCTGTTGTTCGGTATGCGTGCTCGGTATTTCACGTGCTGGTCTGGTGAGTCGGACTGGCTGTGGTGTTTGGTCATGGTAACTTTTTTTCTCTTAGAGGGAGCGGACTCTTCCGCACCGAGAAGCGTAATTATATCCGTTGCTGTTCTTTGAGGTACTGTTCCGAATGTATGTGCTGGTATTCTTGGTTATTCGTGGTGGGTTCAGACTCATTTGCTAGTTGAGGGAGTTTTGCTCTTGTGTGTTGAATATGAGCAATGAAAGAACAGATTCTTGTTTTAATACTTTTTTTTCGCACATATTGGCTTGGTACTGCGGCTTGCTTCCTTTGCTCGAGAGCGCATTCGTAGAACTCATTGTGGTCGATACGATGCGCTAAGTCCGCGCAGCGCGGTGTGTTTGGGGATCCCAGTTCTTTCGGGGCTTTCGTCGATACTATATATCCTTGGGTTCTCAACTGGCTGTGCGCAATGGTTTTTTGGGCGTCTAAGTTCGATTTCTAGCTCTCTACGAAAGCAGGGTAATCTTTGTGTCGCTCTTTGACCTTCATCGGATTCTCTTTGTCGAATAGCGCAACCCTATGGATCAATTGTTTCCCGCGCGCTCTTCCAAGGACTTTCATTAAGAGGGTTTTTTTTGGCCATTCTATCATCTGGTTCTGCATTGCCTTTCCTTTTCTGTCTCCTGGGCTGTTCCGCCGTTTATGTTCTTAATATTCATCTCTCTGTCTTAGTAAGCTATAGGGCGCGCCTACGCTTCCTTCGTGGTCGGCTTTATTAACTCGATCGCCTTTTCTCTTATAGGTGAGGTACACGCATAAGACTCGACTCTTCGATTGCTGAAGTCTGCAACTGATTCGCTATTTGGTTGTTGTGTGCGCAGGTTCTTCGACCTTATCTTTGGTAAGAGGTGTGGTTTCTACTGACCTGATTTCGGCGTGCGCATCTATTTCTTCAAGGCGATAAATAGTCTTGCAACACTCCCTCATCCATGTCATGTCGTTCTCGCGAAGCGGTAACTCGCCGCGTACGCATACATTTCACATTCTACGTTGATTTATTGAGGGAAAGAGTGCATTTGTTGTTTGTATTTTTCTGAGTGAGTGTTGTTATAGAATGCTGGTTATGGTTTGAGTATGTCTATGCTGGCACGTCTGTATGTGAGACAATTCTTTCTTGCAGCTTTTTCATATTATCAGCGTGTTTATGCTCGCTACTTTGTGTTCTTTTGCATGTCTTATGCTTATATCTACCTTTGACTTTTATAGTTTTATAGTTGATATGGTCTTGATTAATCTATTCAGTAGTCCTAGTGACCTGGCTCTCTGAGCCTCCGTATCCTCTTATATGTGTGTTGGCTTAACTAATTATTATCTTATACTTGCTAAAATGCCCTACTTCTTTTGTTTTTCGTTTCTTGGCGCTCTGGATGTCTGTCTCATGTCCTATTTCTGATATTTTATTATGATCTCCTATCAATTTTATAATTGTAATTTTTCTCTTCTTAAGTGGTAGCATAAATCTTTCTCCAAAAATTTATAGGTTTTTAGTGAATCCAACACTCTCTTTCAGTACCTGTTTTTTTTCTCTCTGTCGAAATCTATAGATGAATGATCCAACCGTATCTACCAATTCGTCACTTTTCGTTGATCTGTCATTCTCTTACCTGAAACGTCTAGTCTTCCGTCAATCGTGACCCATATCTTGACTGTACG
>JABUQX010004818.1:0-22500 GCA_015478945.1 Trachelipus rathkii
CCTTCTGGAGTTAGCTCCTCCTTTTCTTTTTTTTCTTCTTCCTTGACTTCTTCCTTAACCTTGACAGCATCTCCTTCGGCGGGTTCTTCTGGTTTCTCTTCATCCTTATGTTTTGCCAAGTATTTAGCCTTTAAAATTAACAAATAAATAAGATAATTATAACAAGTTTTGAAAAAAAAAGATTATTTTTTTGTTGTAAGATCTCAATCATCCAGTTACTCTCACTAACAATCTTTTGCCTCTCTAATTTCTAAAGTTCTTATATAATCATGGTTTGGATGATCCATTTATTTTTTTTTATTCATTATTCTGGTTTGGTTTGCCGAACATCCCATATTCAGTATACATCCATCACTTTGTCGGCCGCCCGTCTCTTTTAGTAGATGGCGCGTGGTGTTTGCTAGCAAGTTTTTTGTTATTTTTTTCCTTTTTTCCACTATTTCACTCTCGCTATGCTCTACCTTTTAATTGGGTCTTGGGGTAGCTGTTTGGGCTGCTATGGCTGCTTCCTCAATGAATAATAGCTGGTTCCTCTAAGCTACCGAAAGGATCTTGCTACTCGGTGGTATGGCTCAATGGATTCACATCTGTCTATGAATATAGTGGGTGTAATATAACTGCTTGTTGAAGCTGCATTCATGATTTTTGTTCTCTATCATTGGACTTGCCCTGTGTAGACATTCAAATGGTACCAGATTCCTATAGATAATAATCATATCGATAGACAATAAAAATTATATTTTTCCTCATATAATTTTCTGTGTGAAATTTTATCTTGGTAGCGTCGCGATTTACGCGCTTTTCGGGTATATCTGCTCCATACCATGTATTGTAGGTTCGTGTAGTGCTTTGTCTATGGTGTCTCATGTTCATTTTTTTTGTATTTTGCTTTTGGTTTACGAATAGCATTGTCGCTGGAGATCAATGTCTCTTGTATCAAATCTCATTCTTTCTGGAAAATGTGGGATCGCCGATATAAATTTTTTCGGTGTACATCGTATGCCATTCTACGTCTCAGAGTTTGTAGAACTGATTTTAGTTGGGTCGGATTTCTCTAATGTGTACTAGTAGTTTAAGGTAAGTGTTCTATTCAGTGTGTCGTGGTAGATCATAGGCTATAGGAGGCATAGCTGTTTGGCGTCGTATGCTATGCGTTACTATTAGCATGTATTCCTTTATATCTTTTTTTTTTGCTTTTTTCACGATATTGGGTTCGGGTGGAAAGGAATAATTATCCATAGGGTTGCGCTATTTCGACCAGACGTCCCTGTATCGAAGTTCAAAGAGGAATTTAAATCCTGCTTTGGTAGAATCTTCGAAAGCGTCTTGATCGCAAAAACCTATTTGCTCCGATAGCTCACATTTGAACTGATTTTGTCCTACCGTCAGAACTGTGATCTCCGAGAAATGTCTGGCGCTTTCTGGGTCTTTCGACTTTGCTTTGTTTTCATATCTGATGTCTTGGCAAAGATAGGATGGTTGTCCATGCAATATTGGCGATATAACGTATATAATAGTCCATTTTGTTTCTTTTCATATATTTGTCTCTCTTTACATACACTCAAATATCTGTAGTTTTAAATGATATCTTTTTGAACAATCATTCCAGAAATTCTTTCTCGCATATATTCTTTTTATCGTCTGTTGGAACTAATAAGTGATATTATTTTCATCTCTTTGTTTTCTTTTCGATAGTCGTCGGTTCTGATGAAAGTAACATTAATGCCAACATCCCAAACGGCTGTGCCCAGATCCAGATTGGTCTGAACTAATAACACATAGTGCATCAGATGTGTTTAAGGTTAGTACTTTGTATCGAATGTTTGCAAGCATAGATAATTTTTTCCATTGAAGCGAATTATCTTCTTTTTTTCTGTCAGAATAAGGCGTCTTTTCTCTAGTTTGATTCAACGGTCGCTATGTTAGTCGTATTTCATTATTGGCGGTATATTTTTGTATTGTTCGCGGATAGTTACTTTTTTTCTGCAATGTTTATGTTATGCGGTTGTAAATGCTTATCCAATCAAGATCTTTTCTGGATTATCGTCATCAGCCTCGCTAGTTTATCTTATTTCAACATTTATTGTGAAATTGGTTAATCGGAGCCTATCTTGAAGATGAAGTCATATCATAATATCACCGATTAAGTGTATTTAAGTGCTAATTTTCAGTTTTCGCTTTCGAGCACTGGGACTCTTTTTGATCTGAATTATTATGTCAACTGGTATTTTTTGTTGTTAGGTGATTTTTCTCCTATGTCTAGCACTCTTGCAACATACCATCTCCAGCTCAATCAAATCCCTACGGAGTTCTTGGAGATATCCTCTTATAACTCTCGTTATTCTTAGATTTGTTATTTTATTTTGTCTCTTCTTTGGAATTTTTTTTTATCCGTGTTATTTTTCGATGCTAAAATATCACGTGATGATATATGCATTCACATTTACTAAATTCTTTCTCACATTGTCTATCTTCTTAACATATTTATTATGATGTTATAATGGTTTTAAAAGTTATCCTTTCTATTTTTTTTTTACTGTTTTTTTTGGCATACTTGATATGTGCATAGAAGAAGAGTTTATGTATACTTTGGTCATTATATTTGGAAGGTCATGCTATTGAGGAATAGTGATAGAACTGATAGTATTGTTGTCTTCCGGTCTCTAAGTCTTAATTAGGTAGTGAGACTTGGACACTCTTTTTCTTGTTTCGGGTCTGGGAGCTGAAACAACTTTTTGTTATGGGCTTATCGTTCGTCGCCTCGGGTTGGGTCCTTGAGGCCTGTCGGGACGGAGAGTTAGAGTGATCGAGACATTGTTGGTTCACGATAGTGCCTTTTTCTTCGCTCTGGTAGTGATCATAGATTGTGTTCGCTGCGTTATAGTTTACTTTGATGTGTGGAGTCGACTGGTTGTAGATCTCGGACTGGGCTATTGTATGTGAGTTGTAAATAAGACTTTTTGTGTTGTACAATTATGTATTTTATTTTTTCTTTGTCACTCATGTTAGCTTTTGTATTTAATATTTGCTGCGTTTTTATATGAGCTTCTTCTCAGTAGTTATTTTGTCTATACATAATTTTCTTTTCTTAATTTTTTGGCAACTCGCCTCTATAATTTGGTGTAATTTTTCTCTATTCAATTCTGCATTATATTTGCTATGGTTTGATATTCTGGTTTTGTTTATAGTGCTTAATAGATATTTTTTATATATATTTAGTGTGAAGTCATTTATTTCTTATACAAATGTTTTCTTATGTTTATGTTTGTATTTTTCTTTATATGTTTTTAAATGTATTAAAAAAATATTCTGAATTATTTTATAATTCTGTTATTTTATCTTTTCTATTTATCATATATATATATTTATTCTTATTTTATATTTATTTTCGAATTTATCATTATATTATTAATTTTATCATTTATATATTATATATATATCCTATTTATTTATATATTTCTTTTTATATTTCATATCTTATTTATCTCTATATATATATATATATATAAGCTTCTAAAATACCTTAATTATTGCTGGAAGCTGGCTGTACGCCTCATGTATAATTTATATATATTTTATTATTATTTAATCTATATATTTATTATATTATATAATTATTAATTATTCTTATTTTCTTATATATTATTATTTCCTTAGATTCATTTATTTTCTATATAAATCTTAATATATTATTATTATTTTTCTTTATCTATCATATATATATATATATATATATATATATATATATGTATTTTTTTTTTCTTTTATACTTTTTTTGTGTTTGTTTTAGGGATTTTTCACTAAGTAGAAATGCCTAGTAAAATATCTTCCAGGGTTAAGAACCATGTTGCTTTTATGTCTCTCGGATATGGTTACCAAACACATACACTGTTGAGCAGCATGCTTATATTAAATAATTTCTGACTGACTTATTTTTATAACTTTTTTATATTTCTCTCTGTTTCTGTTATGTCTAAAGTTTTAATTGCTTTTATAGGTATTTTTTATATATTAATGTTGTTTATATTTTTACCTTTTATGAATATTAAAAATATAGTTATATTAAACTCGTGAAATTTAGAAACAGCTCATGTTGTTCATTAAAGTAGGAGTGATTATAGCTATTAGGTTTAGTTATGTTATTATACTATTTTATAGTGTTGGTTGATATTTAGTTTTAGCATTATCACTATACTATTTTAGTTAGGTGGCGGGATGACTCAATTTTTGGTAAGGTATTTAGTTATTTCGTTGGGTTTTTCGTTTTATTATTTCCGTCGTAGGCTATTTAGGTTACTTCCCTATTGTTGATATTTCGTGTCTTGCCTGGGTTGTAGTTATACATTTCCTGTATATTTTGTATTGTGTTTTATAGAGGTAAGTATTGGTATATTAGTTTGTTACAAATTGTTTGGTTATTGGTTGGTATAAATGCAATCTATTTCGTCCTTTACCTGTGTTGTTTGTGAGCCTTTTGGTTAATAGTCACAATTTTGTTTATATTTAATGAACTTTTTATTACTTTTTTGAGAAGGGAAGATCAAAGTTGTGCTGGCTATGACTTGGTGCTTCTTATAAACTTGAAGGTGACGTACGGCGTTTGGGTTTGTTTGTTTCCTTTTTAATGGAGACCTATATAGAGGAGTAGAAATGGATATTATAAAGCGCAGGTTTCATAAAGTTTTGATATTGTGGTTGGAGCTACGTTTACGACGTGTTTTCGTTTGTATGTCGTGGACGGTAAAGCTGATATATACTTTAAGGGGTCTTGTAGCTTCTCTTTAATTTTGTGTGTAGCCTATTATAGTTTATTTATATTTTGGTAATGCTTTTTTTTAAATTCTCAATTTCATCGCCACGGCTGGTTGAAGATTGTCTGGCTACTATGTCGTTCTTAGGCCTTGAGTAGTCACATCATACTATGATTACATTACCACACATATCTATCATCTGTCTATATATACTACTCGAATCTCTTATAGCTTTATAGTTCGTATTCTCTTGGTATATTTATATCGGTTCGTTTATTATACTTATTTATTATTGTTCTAGTGGATTTATGACTATTACCTGTCTTTTATATTTTCTTTACCTAAATAATTATATACTATAGGCGGTAATAGTTTATTTTTCTATTATTTCTATTATATAATTGTTTATCTACTTGGATATTTTGAAACCACATGAACAACATTTGCATATTTGGGATACTTTTATTTATTTTTTTTCCACGTGATCTTTTTCTTGGCAAGACCACTTGGTATTATATACTTATTACCTTATATTTCCTTTCTTGGTTTTTTTTTCTATACTTATGTGAGGAACGGTATTTTATTCTCTATTTGCTATGAGTGTAGGTTCTGTTAGGTATTTGTAGTAGCTTTGCGTGGTAGGTTAGTTTACGCTTTGTATACTATAGTAGCTGTTTTGCTTTATGAGTGTTTATATTTATTGTGATGTAGGTATCGTATGTTAGGCGTTATTTGTGTGTATTATTTGGCTACGTTAGTTACGTAGGTATTTTTGAGGTATTTCTTGGAAGTTTCGTTCTTTGGTGGTCCTGGTTATTTGATATTTATTCTTACTAGGTTCTAGTCGATTATATTTGAGTTGTAGTACTTGTAGTGCTCTTTTTCTTGATATTACGCTAGTGAAGTTTTCATACGGTAGTAGTATTATATATAGTGCTATTTATTTCGCTTTCTTTGAGTGATGTTTGTATGCTTTGTGAGTAGGGGTATGATTTGTATTGTTTATTTTAGTTTGCCGTTATTTGAGTGTAGGTATACATATAGTGACTGTGCAGCTATAGTATTTTGAGCTGTGGTTTTACTAGTGGCGTAAGTCTATTAGTTGGTTAGTGTTGTTATCTTTGTATATCGTATTCACTCTTAGTATATTTTATTGTGATCTTATATATGTAGTACTAGTGGCGTGGTGTTGGTGAGTTATGTGTTTGTTGTTTTATTTAGTTTTATTTATATATCTACTATTTTATGTACTGGTATATATTACTATGTAGTATAGTATACTATGATTATTAGTATCGCTGACTTTAGTATGGCTGTTGTGACTTTATAGTGAGTATAGGTATTCGTGATTTATCCTGTTATATATTTGTTCTTATTATTATGAGTAGTTGGGGTTTAGTATGGTATTTGATATATTTTTATTGATATCATATAGTTATGGTTTTTATATATTAGTTTCTCGTTTACTTAGTATTATTATATGTGAGCTTATGTGTGAGTGAGTGGATATGCTATATGTTATGTGATCCTAGTTGACTTATTGGTGTGCTCTATCAGTCTCCGATAGAAAGCGCTTGCCTGTCAGTTGACAATTTATCTGTCTTCTTTTCTGGGCATCGAACTCTACTTTTGTGATCTTTAGAAGCACTTGCTAGATATATTAGTTTGTCTGGGCATTAGTTCTGATTGCGGGAGTCTTGTTTTGTTTATTCACGCTCAGGTAGGGGTTTTGAGGCTTCTTAACTGACTAGCTGGGTTTCTACTGTTTCCATTGTTGACCTCATAAGAGGTCGTTCCAGAGTTTCCCAAGAATCTGTTTCAAAGCACATAAGCTCAATGTGGTCCTGGACGTACTTGGTACGCAGAAAGTTAAAAGTCGGTGTGTGGTAAGCGTTCGTGTCGCTTTTATGAAGTTGCTGAAGACTATGGTAAAATTCTTGCTGTTATAACTGAACGTGCGATTTCATTTTTGTTCTTCGCAGTATTACTGCGTTTTGAGGTCATTGATGATGTTAAATATGAATCACGGTGTTCAAAAGACTAATTGTTTTTTTGTATATTTGTTGTATGTTTGTTTGTACACTCAAGTATGTTTTTATATTTTATTTTGTTTTTTAGGTTTTCTTTTAAGTTCATCATTAGTCTGCTGACATAAATATCCTCGGTTGGCTTGGTGTTGTGTGAGAGGTAACGTGCGCAATATTTTCGGCTATTGGCTTCGATTCCTATCGCAACATTATTGGATCTTTTCGCTAGAATGTCATTTTTCTCTCTTTAAATGGTCTGGTAGATTGCTTTCTTGGATGGTCATGATGGTTGATATTTTCGTTTCTTCGGGTGGATTTTTTTCTTCATCTCTTCGTTTGGCGTTGTGGCTCTCGGCTCTTGTCTTGCGCTTTGTGTTTTCGGTTATCTTTCCTTTCAATTTTAATTGCGTACCTTTCCAGCGCAGGACGTCCAGATATATATACATTATGGGTGTTTTTCGGTGGTGTTTCATTTTGTATTGCTGTGTAGTATTTGTTTTTGTATCGCTATTGTGTTTGGTTTTATTCTCTTATATATATATATATATTTATTATATATATTTATTATATATTATTCTTTTTTTTATTTTATATATTATTATATATATATCTATATTATTATTACTTATATCTTATTATATTATTTATTTATCTTATCTATTGTATTTATTTTTATATTCTATATCTTATATATATATTTTTATTTTATATCTTATATTTATTTTTTGTTAGGTTGGTTATATAGTATAATTTGTATATTTGTTATGGGTCGGTTATATTTTTGAGGTTTTGTTTTGTTATTATTAGTGTTATTTTATTTTATACTGTTATTGATATTTTATTTGTTTGCTTTTGTTTGCATTTGCTGTTTGGTTTTTGAGGTTTATATTTTATTTGTTTGTTTTTTCTTTATTATTATTATTGTCATTTATATATTATTTACTTATTATTAGTTATTTAACTTCATTCTCGGTAATATATAAATTTTTAGGTTTAGTTATTAATATATATTGATTATATTTTTCTGCTATATTATATATTATATATACCTGTATTATGTAATATAAACTTGCAAGAAATCCTACATTTTAAGCAAATTTTTAATATGATATTTCATGAGGTATCGTTTAAAATACAGATCCTCACTTCAGGTTGTGTGCGTATAGATAGTATACCTTGTTCTGTTTTGTTGATTAATTTTTGGATTTATAGTATGAGAAGAGTTTAAAATGATGTCGTGTATTGTGTGGTTATATTATGTTTCAAGGGGTTTAGTAATAGTGGAAGAATTTGAGGTTAGTATATGTGAATTAGAAAGGAAGTATAAAGACTGTTATACTCTTAACGATGTTTCATATAAGAATAGGCATAGAGAGGAACGTTAAATTAATTTAGCAAGGAAATGTAATAAGGAACCTGAGAGGCTTTTTTAGTTTTTTAATTTTAATAAGTACGAATAGGAAATTTGTGGTCAGTTATATTTGTATGATAAATTTTGGTAGTGGAGTTTAGATTTAGTTATGTTTGTTCCACATTTTTCAATGTCTTATTTGGCTTTTCAGTTGTTTACATGTAGAATTATTTTTTTGGGATCTATGTTTGGTTAGCATCTATTTAGTTTCTGCTGTTGTATTTTCATTGTTAGATCTATATAGCTTTACAGTATTTCAGTCATTGCATTAAGCTAGCGTCTGTTATCTATGATTTTTTTTTGAGGAATGCTGGTCATCATCTATTTTGTGTTTGCAGGGGTGAGGCTTATATGATCTGGTATATCAGCATATTTTTTTGTGTTTATTTTGGTGGTATAAGAAAGGTAATGGTATAGGCTGTAATTTGTTTGGGAAATTATGGATGGAGTTAACATCTCTGGTGGTAATTGGGTTGGATCACTAGTTTTATGTAGAGGTTTCATGGATATTGTAGAATATTTAGAGATAGGTTCATAGGTTTATGTTGTATTGATTTCATCTCAGCACGGTCTTCTTAAGTAAATGGGTATTTGTGTTCTATGTCCACAATCTTTTAATGATTCTAAACTAGGATAAACTATATAAATAATAATGAAGAATAATGAAATGAAATGTGTGCTCTCTCCTTCTAGGATACAAAGTTTTATCATCGCCTCTCTATAGTGTTAAAATTCTTCATAGCTTTTAATTTTGTCTTTTCCTAGGTCTTTAGATTCTTCATTGGCTTCTCTAGTTATGATTTATAATAAGTTTTTGTTAGGTCTTCTACACAGAGAATCTATGTAGAATAACAAATCTTATCATTAACTGAACTAGGATGACTCTAAAATGAGCAATTTTAGCAGTTAATTTTTTTTTATATAAGCTTCATTTTACATTTCTAAACTTTTAGAGGCTATACTTTTTTTTCTTTCTTAACCAATTAAGTATATATCATATTTTTTCCTCTTTTTTTTTCTTTCTTTAATTGTCTTCCTTATTATTTTTTTTGGAGTATATCTTGATAAACAATATAATATATAATAATTCCTATTGGGATTTTTTAATACTAAATTTTTGGGTAGATGTCTTTTTATGACTGAATATATTTGACTCTCATGCTCAAAGCTGCTCGGTCCTTATTGGGTACTATTTATGTGTTATGATATATTTCTGATAGAGTGGTAGTATTTCAGCATTGTAATAGGCATGTCTTTCTTTGATTTCTTTACTGTGGATCTATCAATTAATTTTGTGAGGTACCATATGTACTTGGAAACAGCTATTATGTTGTGCTTCCTTCTTATTTTATAAAGAAAGGTTTATGTATTGAAGTATTTGGTGAAATTATATGGCCAGTTAAAAGTCTTAAGCATCTCTATTGGTTGGTCAAATGGTTTCTGGCATATGTATTATTATGATAGGTGTGATATTAATGAAATATTTAGTAAGATTATAGCATTAGTGTTATTTTGTATTATCTCGCCATGTGCTTACTGGTTCTATGTAATACGTGGTAGGTTTCTTTTTCTGTGGTGTGGTTCTTTTGGTCCGTAGGTAGTCAACGCGCTCTCCCTGTTGGGTTTAGGATTTTGTATGGTGAGGGATGAGGGCGTTTATTCGTTTTTGACAGGGTGCATTGATCCGGTGTGATCGGTGGAGTTATTTGGCTAATTGTGATTTCATTTTTGGGTAGTATAGTTTTTTAGTTGTTTACTCTGGTTCTGAGCAGAAAGGTGTTTGGTGAATACTAGAGGGCTGCGTGCGCTGGCAGGTGGGTTTGCAGCTGGTTAGAGGGTGCGTGTGGGGATTGATGTTTTAGGTGTACGTTGCATGTTGGGATGTGCGTATGACGCGCTGGAGCTGTATGTTTCGTTGTGTGGTGTTAGGTAAATAGTAGAGGGCGTGTCGTGTGTATGCGAATAATTATGTGTGGCACGATGTCTGAGTGTGATGATTCGTGTTAAATGGCGATTGAATGTTCGATTCTATCTGTGGGTATATAGCTCGCAAGAGTGGTGTCTGCTTTTAGGTTTGATGGTGGTTGGGCGTGGACTGATGTTTTCTCGCTATATATATATTGGTATGAGTTGCTTGTGTGGTACTCGCATATTCTTTAGGTTCGATTACTCAATCTGTTTTCTTTTAATTTGGTTTTCTATATATATGCTTTGTGTCGACGCATGTTACTATACAGTGGTTGCGCGGATCGCGTGGTGGTGTTTCAGGGGGTTATGGATAGAGTCGGTGGAGGGGATGGGCGTGTGGTAGTTTCATATGATTCTCTTTGATAGTTCTTGGTTTTTGGTGATGTGTGAGATAGTAGAGTTGGTGGGTATATGTCGCAAGTTGGTTGGTCGTTTGTAGAGTTAGCTAGGAAGATATTGGCTTGTAGGGTTCGTTGTTGGGTCAGCGTCCTGGTTTTAGGTGGGGTTATTTTGATGTGCTTTGTATTAAGTAGGTGGGTCTACTACTACTAAGTTGATTGTGGGTTTCCTGTTTGGTTGTTATTGGTGCGCTTGGGCGGTGCGAGGTTGTCTGTCGGTTGGTGGCCCCGTGGGGGGAGGCGTGGCGTTGTATTATGTTAGTGGCATAAGTAGAGGGGTTTTGTGGGGTGGTCGGGAGTTTACTAGAGGGTCAGTGTAATTTGTTTGTGTTTTGGTAATAAGTAGCTTAATCAGTGTTTGGAAGCTAGAATAAAGCTAATCTAGGTGTGGCATCTAATGGCAGTTGGGTTGTGTTGGGGTTTCGTGGTATTGGATTATCGGTACTGTGTGTCGTTGGACTTGGGTGTTGGTGTGGGGCTTGTCGTGCGGACTGGGAGATTTGCGTCATGTGTGTTTGCGGGGAGATGTAATGGAGCTTGTATTAGGATCAGTGCTGTATGTTTTGGTTGTGTGTAGGGTGTGTGTGGTCTGTACTGTAGGAGTATGAGGTGGTGTGAATTGTTGTGGGTGTGGCTAGCTGGTGGGGATTTGGGGCGGTTTGAGTGTTTTTAGAATATGAGGGAGCTCGGTGTAGAGGCGCTTTGAGTGTGTTGTGTGGGAGAGGAGACTTGGTGTGGTGGCCGGGTATCTTTGGTGTGGCTGGGTTTGGTGCGTGAATGCTAGGCTAGGGGGTGGTATTGGTATTCTTGGGTTTGTGAGGGTTGGAGTGGGTGGTGTCCGGTGGTTTGTGGTGGAGGCTGATTCTACTGCGGAGGAGGTACTGGTTGCGTGGGTAGGTGGTAGTTTGTGGATAGAGTTGTTTTTTTTGTTTATGATAAGGTGTGAGATTCAGGTGGCAGGTTTGGAATGCATACAATTGTTACAAAATATGTTTTGGGTGAGCGATGGGTTGGGTTTCTTGTATTATCATTTTTATGGAGACGTCACACATTATTTTTTTTCTTTAGTAGATAGATGGAGCTAGGTGAGCGCAGTTGGGCATATTCCTAGCATATATTAAGAAGAATAGTCTATTCCATTCTCTTTGATATATTAAGATAGCATTTTTCTGTTCTATCTTATTGGCAGTTTTTATCATGGGTAGTTTTTCTTGTCTATATTGTTCTTGTTTTGTTGTATAATGGTCTGCGGCGTCTCATGTCATGTGCCTGGTATAGTGTTGTTTGGGTTGTTTGGGATGGCTGTTTGGTTGACTGTCGATATATTTCTCATTACATTTTAAGAAAAGGTTGGATGTTGGTATATGTGTTCTGGTTTGGGTTAATTCTTATAATATAGTTTAGATGAAGCGCAATTGGCTGGTTTTTAGTTCGCATGTATAGTTTTATATTATTAGTATCTTTTTGATATGTGTTGATTCCTATTAACTTAGTTATATAATTCGGCATTCGTGATGGTTTTGGTGTTTATTATTATTTATTATATATTATTTTATTATTCTTCTTTTATTCTTTATATATTGTATAACGTAAAAATTACTATACTATACTATATTATTATTTTATTCATTTTTTTATATTTTCTTATATTATTATTATTTCTTTTATTATGTCGTTTAAAACTCTTCACCAGACCGCCTAAATGGAGGTGGAAGAGGTGTAGTTGTGGGTTTGTGGGTTTGTGTATATTTATCTATTGATTTTTTTATCTTTTTTTTTACTTTTATTATCTTATATATTTTTTATTTATCTATATATAGGCTTTTTGTGGTTTTGTTATATCTAATCATACTTATTGAAAGGAAAACTGATTTGATTTTGGAGTATGCTTTTTTTTGTTATAGTTATTACGTGTTTTGGTGTTCTGGTTTGGGGTTAGCATCTTTGTATGTTTTCTCAAACTTAGTGTTAGCTTGTATCTTGTTACTTGTTACTTGCAGCCGCTTTTGTATTGTTGAATAAATTTTGGAATGTACTTTTCGCAAGTAGTTTTGTGCTTTTTTAACTCTTTTTTCAATATATTTTTTTTTTACTTGTCCGATTTTTTTATTATTTGATATTATTATTTTTTATATATATATGTTATTTTTTTTTTCTAATTAAATTTTCAGGTTTATATGTAGTGATTGAGTGGTTGTCACCCCGATTTTATAAAATACAAGTATTTTTTAAACTATATAAGTGATAATGAAGATTATCAAACTTGAATCTGCGTTGATATCATAGGTTTAAAAAGTTGGTTAGCTCTTCAATTTGTTAAAATCTTCATTAGACTTTTAATTTTTTATCTTCCAGGTTATGTATTTGCATTTCATGGCGTTCTAGTTAAGATTTAATAAGTTTTTGTTAAGTATATCGCTAGAGAATCTATCTGTATTCTTAAGCAAATCTTTTCATTTAATGTATGAACTTGGATGACCTCATAGGGCACTGAGGTCTCGGTTAATTTTTTTCTTTTTATAATAGAAAGCTATTTTGTTGGAAATTTTTAGGACTGTTGAGATGTCGTTTTTTTTTTGCTTCTTATTTTGACTCTTTTTTTCTGTTTCTCTGGCTAAATAATGGTGGATTTATATTATATATACTTATATGTTGTTGTTATTCAATTACACCTTTATTGTTGTTATTTAGTTTTTTTTGTTAAGTTATTTTGATTTGTGGAAAATCGGATGATAGTTATTATCTTGTGTGTGATGGGTCTTACACATATTTGGGAGGGGGTGTGGCTTGGTGGTGCTGTTCTTTTTTTCTCTATAGGTGAGGTTAGCGTGCGATTTTCGTTTTTGCGATATTATTTCTTTTTTATAGATAGTATATGCTTCTTTGTGATTTGTTTGTTAATATTAACTTGGGCTTGCGGTTGGTTTGGTGGTTTTCTGGGTGTGATTTCAGTGTCTTTGTTTTTTGTGATTCTTATCCCCGTTTTGGTCTGGGGCATGGTTTGGGCTTGACTTATTTGTGCTCATTCGTTTACGAATATTAAAGTATGTCATTGTTTTATATATATATCTATATATATATTTATTTATATTAGTTGTATGTGTTTTTTCTTTTTTTTATATTATTTATTATATTATATATATATATTTATTTTTATTATATTATTTTATTATTATTTATGATATTTCTTTTTTGTTTTTTATTATTTTTATTATATTAGTATATTTTTATTTATTATATTGTACATTCATATATATATTATATTATATTTATATATATATTTATATATATATATATTTATTATATATATGATATATTTATTATTATTTTTATATATTTATAGTTATATATTATTATATATATATTTATTATACTTTATATATTATATATATTAAATATAAACATATTATATTTTAATTTATGCAATTTTCATATTCTTTATTTTATCATATATAATTTTATATTTAATATTTTAATTATTATATATATATATTATTAATTATATATATTTTTATTTTATTTTCTTTTTATTTTTATTTATATATTATATTTTTCTTTTATATTCTTTAATATAAAAGTTTCCTCATTTTTCAATTATATATTTTTTATCTATTTTATATTTGTATATATATTATATTGTTTATATAATTATTAGTTATCATTTTTCTAGAGTTTTGATTTTATATGGGGTTGTTTAATTATGTGTTACATGTTTTTATTATATATTAATAGTATAATAGACTAGTAATTCATTTTGTAAGTGCTGTGTATCAAGCGTTTATGGGGGTATTATGTAGGAGAGATTGGTGAGAGCTTATAATAATAGGTACTTCTTTGATTATTAAGGGTTAATATGTGATTGGTTAGTGGAGCTGTATGTTGTTTATTAGGTGGGGACTGAAATTAGATTCTATTTAATGGCTGTAGGAATATTTTATGTTGTTGTATCTCCTTTTGGTCGAAGGAGTTGTGTTGATGAGCTGTAGGAGCTGTTCTGGTGACGTATTCGAGTGGTTGTTGTTTGTAAGTTGGTAGTGCTGGATTTTTTGTGGGTCATATCTTTACTATTTGATTTTATTCTGTTGTTTGTTTATATGAGAGATGTAGTGGAGAATAATTTGTGTGTATTTTATAGTTTTATGAGCTCTTGCTTCTCATATTGTCTGTATGATAGGGCGAGTAACTAGGGATAGGCTTTTAATTGGTTGGCAGGTGTTTAGTGTATATATTTGGTGGCTCTCTGTGTTTGGTATGTCTTTTTTCAATGGTAATTTATAGTAGGTTTGGAAATATGTGAAGGCGTGTTGTAGACAATTGAGTTGAAGTGTTGGTTTAATATTAATAGCGAGTGAGACAGGGTTGTGTTATGTCTGCGCTTGGTTTTCAATTTGTATATGGGGATGGATTTATGATAAGATTAGAGGTGTGGGTGGCAGGATGGTGTTAGAATGATGGAAATGAGTGGAGGGTGCTACCTATTATAAGAGGATAATTTGGTTTTGTGTGGCGAATCTGAGGAGTTTGAGAGGATTGGTGGAGAATTTGGTAGAGTGTGTAAAAGGAAGGGTTTGAAAGCAACCGTAGATAGGAGTGGTTTGGTTTGAGTGAGGGCGTTTCTCGGTGTGAAATTTGTTAGATGGTGAGTGGCTAAAAAAGTGTCTGAGTTTACATATTTAGGATATATGTTGGATGCAAAGGGAAGGATGATGCAGATTGTTGTAAGAAGTTGTGAGTGGCGGAAGGTGGTGTGGCAATTAAATCTTGTGATGTAAAGGGACAAGTCGTGAGCTGCGTAGGGTTTCATGAGGGTATGTTGTTAGCTGTGTATGTATTAGTAGTGAGACTATGGTCTGGAATATTAGGTATAGCTCTAAAGTACAATGTGTTAGATGGACAATCTTAGGGAGTGTTAGGTTTGTGGAAGAATTGCTAAAATGAGGAATGATCGTATTAGAAAGTTGTGTGTAAAGAGAAGGGTAAATGAGAGATAAATGAAAGTACGTTGAGATGGTTGGTTATGTGAAAAGGATGGATGATAGTCGGGTAGGTTAGACCGGATGTATGTGTGAGTGTGCTGGGTGGGGAATGACTGGGCTGGGAGAACGAAGAAAAGTGGATGAATCAGTAAGGAATGCCTGGAGGTAGAGAAATGTGAGTTTGCGCGGGAAGAGAAGAAATTGGCAAACAGTAGTGATGCGGGGGGTTTTGTGATTGGGTTTGGTTGTAGCCACCTGGGCCAGGGGGTGAACCTTACATTGACGAGATGCCATAGTGAGGGTCATCGCGGTCCCCGTGAAAGCTCTAGGGTGGATTTTCTGACTGGACGAGCTCTCACTAAGGTTATATAGGGGTGGTAAGGCTGGCTTTGCTTTCCGACTTGCTTCTGATTTTTGCTAGCTACTTTTGTTTCCGGTGCATGCGTCGCACCTTACCCAGTCTTGGGGAGAGAAGTGGAAAGTGATTTATATATATTATTTTATTATATATATATAAGTATATTATATATATATATATATATATGATATATAATATATTATATATATATATATAATATATATTATATATAATATATGAGGTTTTCATAAAGTAATAATATTGTTCTTGTACTTGATACATGTACTTGTAGGCTTGAATTTTAGAGACTTGTACTTGAACAATTCTAGAGTAATTGTACTTGTATTTGTACTTGACAAAATGTAGTTGAACCCAAGCTGATATATATTTATATATATATATTATATGATATATAGTATATAATATATATTATAGTATTAATATATATATATATATTTATATATAATATATAATATATATATTAATATATATAATATATATATATATTTATTATAATTATAATATATTAATATATATATATTATTTATATATATATATGCATTATTTTTGGACTAAGCAAATTGGTAATTTTCTTGCAGTATTACAGTCTAGGGTGCTTTGTGGATTTGGCATGAGCATGTTTGGTTAGTAGGTTGACTGGGACGTCTTGATAGGCTATGTGGGTTTTACTGTCTTATATTCTTAATGGACTTGCAATATATATTATATATATATATATAATATACGTATTATTATATATATATATTATATATATATATTATATATATTTATTATATATATGTACAGTGATGAGAATAAACGCACTTAGGGTTGGATATATATATTATATATTATATATATATTATATATATATATATATATATATATATATATATTATATTATTTTATTATATATATTTATATATATATATATATAGTTAGTATATATATATATATATATATAATTATATATATATATATATAATTTTATATATATTATATATATATATATATTATATATATATATATATATATATATAATTATATATATATATATATATATATATATATATATATATATAAACTTTGAGGAGAAATGCAGAATTCTATTTTAAATCAATTTATTAGTATTTTATATTTTTTATTAGTATATATATATAGTTTGAAAGGTCATTTCATTATCGTGTATGATGCCATTTTTAAATGTGTTGCGTTATTCAACGCAGTTTACAAGGATAGGATTGGAATTGAGAGTGCGAAAGAAGAAAGAGTTCTCAGAAATTTTGATTCACATATGAAAAGGTGATGTAATGAAGAATTTTATTCTTAATAATTGTGTTACTCTCTCCTTTTCGTTCGGGCCTGATAATTCTAATAATAGTGTTTATCCTGTGCTGTATTGATTCGTTTGATTTCCCCTTGGACTGAGCAACTGTAACAATAAATTTGTGGAATATTCTCCATTTCATACTATACTCGGATTAAGGCTCCGTAGTGACGAAAATTTGGTTTCTTCACTTAGAAAAAATAAATGAAATTATAACCACTTTCTTGCCACAACTACCCAAGTACATCTATATTAAAATAATAATAATAAAAAGGTTTATAAGGGCTTATGGGATTGAATCAACATTTTATTATATTTTCAACACACACGGGTAGAGGGTAAGGTTGACTTCGCCCTCCGTAGACAAATGTTTCCAATATTTTCGTCAACACTTTCTGTATGCTCTTGAACTGCTAGGTAGTGTTGATGATTTGTTAAGAAAATTTTAAAGAAATCCATTTGGGAATTCTACCTCGTGTTATTAGGAATCTGAGGCATCATACCTTCCTTTCCTATTAAGGAACCCTGAATTAGAAAAAACATACACTTTTATAGTCTAAGTATTCCAGCGCTTACTTAAAATTTTTTGAGCTTTCATAAGGCTGATGATGATTTCTAAAATATTTCTGAGCTTCTATGATGTACTTCATAGTTGTTTTAGGAGTAAGCTATCTCTTTTTCTATTTAATTCAGATAGTGGGCTGAGCATCAGTATGTTAGAAGTTTTGGATATTTTTCTTGTAAAATTTCTTTCATTATGTTCATCTTGTTCTTAACTTACATATTGTAGGTTCATTCATTATAAAGAATAAAAAAGTTAAATTCCAGTATAAATGTAAAATGCATTTACCTCCTTATCATAGTTATTTTTAATGAAGGTAATTGCTTTAACTGCAAGTTCTGCACAGTATTCTGCGGTCTTCTTCGCTGAACCTGAATCTGCTGAAGATATTAGAAATGGTTGCTGACCATTATGGATGCTATGAACAATTATCGGGTCATTAAATATATTGGTCCAACCATCTTGAGGTAAAGTTATGGAAGAATTTTCCAAATCATCTTTCATAGCTTGCAAAACATCTTCATTTACTTTGTCCAGCAATTAATTTCATAATTGCTTATGATTCGAAGGGTGACATCCTGGCCGCATATTTTTTAAAAGATGAACAAAATATTTGTTTTCGATTACATTAAACAATATATATTAGAGGAGAAAAAGAATTTAGCTATATCCAAATCAAATTTTTCATTTTGCTTCATAGTTGTTTTTAATATATATGAACTTGTATTCTCTTCCTTATAAGACTGATGTTCTCATTGGTGTGCAAGTAGTAGGACTTAATTGCATCTCACCAGAATCTTGTTCAATCTGAGATAAGCTCAAGGTTACACTGCCAGAAGGCCCAGAAGTGGATAAAATACATACCTTTGACTCTGCCATAGAACTAGATCTTTGTGTCCTTTGTGTTTCAATAAGGTTTTCTGTTATTTGTTTTCTTTTCTTAATATTACATTTTGTCAAATGTGCTTGTATCCTTCCAATCCTGTCACTTATCAATGCAAAGCAATGCTTACACCACTTTTCCTTTTTGATAATCTGTTAAATTATTAACCTCTCCCCACTCTGGTGCTTTAGAGTGACCGCCAGTGTGAATATGGGGCGTATTTATATGCCGTATTTAAAATTATAAATATATCTAATAATAATAACCTGTTTTATTAAAGGAAAAAATAATGAAATTATATATATATATATATATATATATATATATATATATATATATATATATATATATATATAAATATATTATATATATATATATATAATATATAATAATATATATTTAGATATATATTTAATATATATATATCGGATATATATATAATATATATATATATATAATAATAATATATAATATATATAATAATATTATATATATATATACTAATTATATATAATATTATATATATAATAATATATATATAATATATAGTATATATATATATATATTATAATATATATATATATATTATTATAATCTTAATATTAAATTATATTAATAATTATTAATATTAATAATAAATATATATTGTTTATAATTTATATTTAATTTTCTATATATAATATATTATATTATATAAATAATATATATTATATATAATATATATATATATATATTATATATATATATATAATATTATATATATATAATATATATTATATAATATATATATAGTATATATTATTAATATTATATATATATATTATATATATATATATATATATATATATATGTCACTTTAGTATATCCTCATATGTTATCTCAAAAACTATTTAATGCTACAGTAAAACGAATACATTGTGAATGCTGGTCCAATTTTAGTACGAAAATGTAAAAAAGAAAAAAAAAAAAAAAAAAAAAAAATTATATCTCAAAACTACAATAGAGTTACAGCGAAATGGAATACATTTTTGGAATCCTGGTTAAAAAAATTACATAAAAATGTAAAAAAAAAAAAAAAAAAACAAATTATTGTTGAATAATTATTATAAGCATGTTAGAAGCCTATTAGAGACCTATTTATTGTTTCTCGTTAAAATAAAAATAGACTTTCTATTAAAATAGATAGACATTATCAAAAATTTTCATTTTTTTTTTAACTAAAGAATACCCAAGGGGATACCGCCCCAATGGGCAGGATCGGGGGTCTCTCGGCCTTCGGGGACTAGGGTAAGGGATAATTCCCCCCTCCGGGAGGAGTTCGGAACCCCCCGTCTCTTTGTTTTGGGTTTCGCGGATTCCTCCGCCCCTCCCCTACGGGGATATGGAAAACATCTCCCCCTATGTTCCCCGTCGTCCGAGGCCCCTAGTGTGCCGTATAAAGCATTTTTCCTATGTGAAATTTTAACCAGGATTCCAAAAATTTATTCCATTTCCTTAAGCTATTGTAGTTTTGATATATTTTGTTTTTTTTTTTTTTTAATTTTGTTTTTACCATTTTCCGTACTAAATTGACCAGATTCCACAATTATTCCGGTTTACGTAGCAATTAATAGTTTTTGAAGATCATCCACCGAAGAATAAATTACCTTATATATATATTAATTATATTTATATAGATATATATATAAATATATATATATTATATATATATATATATATATATAGATATATAATTATATATATTATAGTATATATATAATATATATTATATAATATTATATATAATAAGATATATATATATATATATAATATATATATTATATATAATCTTTATCTACCTCCTATCGCCAGATTGGTGGTGAGGTGCGTATCGTATACTGGAACAGAAAAGTAGTAGAAGAATATGACGCAAGTAAAAAAAAAAAAAAAAAACCTCCCACTTACCGTCCCCTTTATACCCTTAAATGAGAACTCGTTGCAATCAGAGAAATCCATCCTAGAGTTTCACGAGACTGCTACGGACCTTCATTGTGGCATCTTGTCAATGTAGGTTCATCCCCTGGACAAGTCCCACAACCATACCCCACTCACAAAACCCCGCCATTTACTCCTATTATGCACCTTTCTTCTCGCTTCTGTCAAACTTACATTCCTCTCCTTCAGGCATTCTTTTACTGACTCAATCAACTTTTTCTTCCATCTCCCAGCCGGTCGATACCCAGCACACACCGATTAACCAACTGACCATTATCCATCCTTTCCATATGACCAAACCATCTCAATGTACTCTCTTTTATTCTTTTATTTACTCCTTTTTTCTCACCACACAACTCCTTAATACGTTCATTCCTCATTTTATCAATTCTCTTACCTAACACGCCCCTGAGATTGCTCATCTGAACACATTGTCCCTAGATCTTTTACTGTCCTGGAATTTCTCGTTTAAGAGTCAAAAAACCATTTCCAAAAAAGCCAAAAAATCCATCCCTTTTGGCTTTTTTGATAAAAAAACCCAGGCTTTTTGCCAACCTTGGTTAGTTTGCCATGCAATGTTGAATACTTGTGTTAGGGTTGTGATAGGTTTGATTCCCAGGTGTTTGAGATGAATTCTGGATATTTGGTCATGTCCCACCGCTAGTTAGGCTAGTTTTTAAGATTTTTGACAGTGTTGAGTACTTGCAAGTTTTTAGCGTTTTAAGTTGTTTAATTGTTTGTTTATTGGAATGGAATATTGCATGGGTTTTTGGTGTTAGAAATCTTTCTGTTTTGTTTACAAGTGGATTTGTGAATTGGTGGTGGTTGAGTGTGTGAAGTAGGGATTGTTTTTTATTGTACAGAATAATTTTTGTTGTGTTGGTCTTATGGTTCAGTGTTTGGGTGTATACTGTTCCAATTCTTTTTCAGAATCATGTTGATTTAATTGTTTATTCTATTGTTGAGGTCTATAATTTGGTTTAGTTGGTTTTGATTCGGTTGTCTATTTTGTCTGAGGGAGTTTCTTTGTTTATTGAAGGGTATCGAATTTCTGGTGAAAAGTTGTGGTTGAATTGTTTGCGGTAGCCATGTGAAATGAATTTTTTAGATGCTTTTAGAATTATTTATTTAAAGTCTTGTATTACTTTGTTGGAAGAGGTAAAATCAGCTATTTGAAAGGAGTGTAAATCTAGTTTTATTAGCTTGCCAGCTTGCTTTCTTGTAGCTGACATAGGTTTTTTATATTAAAAAGATGTGTATGTAGGGTGTTTATGTTGAATTGTGATTAGTATTGGAATGTGATCTGAGGAGAGAGCATGAAAAGTTTGCCATGTTGTGGTGACTTGAATTTATGGGGAGCAGAAGATGTCAAGGGATGGATGTGGGGTTCTGGTTATGTTGTAAAGGTCGGCGAATAGGTTGATTTTGGTTGTTAAGGTTACTGAGTGAATGTAAGTTGTCTATAAGTGCATCAACTCTTTGGTTTGTGCGTGTGTGTTAAGCCATTCGGGATGGCTTACATTGTGGTGTGTGTGTGTGTGTGTGGGTGTGTGTGGTGTGTGTTGTGTGTTGATAGAGTGTATGAGTGTGTGTCTGTAGTGTGTGTGAGTGTGGTGTGTGAGTGTGTGGTGTGTGTGTAGTGTTGTGCGTGCGTGTGTGGTGTGTTGTGTTGTGTGAGTGTAGTGTGTATATGTGTGTTTGTGTTTGTGTGTGGTGTGTGTGTGTGTGTGTGTGTGTGTGTGTGTGTGTGTGTGTGTGTGTGTGTGTGTGTGTGTGTGTGTGTGTGTGTGTGTGTGTGTGTGGTGTGTGTGTGGGTGTGTGTGTGTGTGTAAGCCATTTGTGTGGTGTGAGATGTTAGGTGTGTG
>JABUQX010004818.1:27500-54293 GCA_015478945.1 Trachelipus rathkii
ATTTGATCACAAAACCTTCTACCACTCCTAAACGCAACTTGTGTTCTTCACCAATTCAGTCCTTCAGTCACTCGACGCAATCTTTCGACAAATACCAGCATATACCTTCCCTTACAATACTCAATAAACTTATCCCTATAAGTTCTACAGTTCCCCTTATTTCTCCTACCCTTATATAGAGTACTATTACTACTCTCCTTCAATCCATTGGAACTATACCCTCCATTACCCTTTATTACACAGCTTCCAAATCCAATCATCACCATCTCGCCTCCGTCTTGATCATTTACCAGTAATTTCATCGTATACGCAGATTTACCATTCTTCAACTCTTTCACTCTACCCATTACCTCCTCCTTACTAATAACCTCATTCCCAAGATACCTTACCTATTCGTTGCACCATCAAACCCACAGCACATCACTATCCACCTCTTCATTACTGTTAAATATTTGTGAGATTTCGAGTGTTCTTCCAGCACTCCTCATAACCACCCATTTTCATCAGGTTACAAAAGGCACCATCCTATTCAATTATTCTTACAGATTCCCTTATCTCTCATTCTTTAACCTTTCGCGCGCTCTCTTCCAGAAGAGCTTCCTATTCCCTTTGTAAGTCCTCATTTCATCCTCCTTCCAACTGTTCATTTACCCTCTTGTTTCTCCTACGTATACACCTTTAGTATTTCTTTTTTTCCTCCTTATATAATTCCAAGATCTTTCTTTTGATTCTTCATCATTGCTTTTAGTACATTCAACACACGCTTCTTTTTTACCTTTAACCGCTTTCATCACCTCTTCAATTCCACCATTCACTGTAACATTCTTACTTCTTCCTACTTTAGCACATCACATACTTCCTTTCACTACTAACAATTGCTTCCTTCAATTGCCCCAGATTTTATTCAGTTTCAAGTCAACTTGTTCACATTCACGTCTTTACTAGCGAGCCTCTTACTACTAGCCTTATTGTTTGCTCACTTTACTTCTCACTCTAATTTTACCTACTTTCCTTTCGTTCACCTTCCTCTCCACTCCAAGCCCCCACTAACTTCATCTTTATTACATAGAACAACATAATGAATCCGATAATCCCATTCCTAAAACCCCTCACTATTTCAACATCCAACACATACTTCAACATCTCTTCTTCACCAACACTAATCAATCATACTTTTCACTCGATCCTCTCTACCTACCACCAACTCTAGTATACTTATGATACTTTTAGTAGTTTCAAAGAAAGTAGTTCATTCTACAAAGACATAGCCTCTCTTCTTCACAGAAATCCAATCACCTTCCTACATTCTCATTTTCTCCCGCCACCCCAAAACCACCTGTTTACCATCCCTTTTTGATCACCCTATCAACCATTCAGGTCCCCCAAACTATCAATCTTAAGCTACTACTCACCCAATCCAATCCTTCAGATTATCCCAAAAAATTCGTCACTTCTTCAATTTCCACTTCAGATGGACCAACGTTACACAACCACACATTACCTGACCTTTTCAAACTTAAATTTTAAACCATTAGAATTCTAGGACTCACACAACAAAGTCTACCATAGCTTTGTACCACACGTCACTCATCAAAATTGCAATCCTTCTCTCCCTCTTCCTTCTTCTTCCACACCAGCACACACACATTTCACTATCACCTCTCATTTCCACCGTTTCCTTTAATCTTTGTTTCAGTGGCAGAGCAAGCAAATCAAATTTCCCTTTCTAAATACATCCATCCACCTCTCTCCTCTTCTCCTTCAACATTTATTCTTTGACATCCCATGTACCCATACAGATTCATACATTTTAGCCGAAATATAGAAGTTTACGGCGATCACGACCTGCTCCGAGCCTGCATTAGCATTCCTGCAAGAGATAGATGGTAGTAGCAGCCAACCCAAACTACCACCGTCCCTTAAGATCGACTTCTACGACACGTAGGACATTCGATGTGGGCAATTCTTCTCCCCCACACACAGATATGAGTAGTTAGGATGTCTGTACGGTGTTATCTAGAAGAGTGGTATGTACTCACTTATATACATGTGGATCAAAGCCGTTCAGTAACATTTTGCATTCTGGTTTTTTTTCTCTATATAACATATATATATAAATATATATACGTATATATATATAATATAATATATTATATATAGATATATATATAATATATATATATATACTTATATATATTATATATAATATCTATATATATATATTTATATATATATATATATAATATAATTATATATATTTATATATATATATATATATATATATATTATATATATATATATATACTATATATATATATATATATATATATTATATATATATATATATATATATATATATATATATATATATATATATATATAAATATATAATGAAATTTTATTTTACAAAGGGTTGAATACACAGATTCATTTGGAAGGTCCAGAATTTGTTTACGTGAAGATCTTGAAGATATGCAGCAAAAAGTATGTCTTTAAAATAGTTTATTTATTCTATATTATTATTATTATTATTATTATTATTATTATTATTATTATTATTATTATTTATTATTATTATTATTATTATTATTATTTTTGTTATTTCCTGATGCGAAGCAACACTTACTCACCTAAAGAAAATTGCTGATATTAGTAAAGAGATTAAAGTTTCTTGAAAGTTGGAAGATTAAAAATAATATCACTTGTATTTAATAAGTATTTTTAATTATACTTCTCGCTTCATTTTACACGTGAGAATATAACAAAGATGGATCCTTCTTTGCTTTACGCTACACGATAAAATTAATACTATGGTATTTAGTTAAGATACATAAATCACAGGGAATTACCGCCTTTTAAACTTTAAACGTTATATAGCTATAGCTATTACATTTAAACCTTTCTTCTGAAAGGAGATATATAAAAAATTTAAACTAATTAGCTAATATTAAAATTAAACTTAGTAGACACTTAATTATAAATAACACGTAATCTTCAAAGATGACGTCACTCCATAAAATGAAATCATTCTTCAGCGACGATGACACTACCTTTCTTCTAATTATAAAAATACATTGGATAGCTTAGTAGCTTTAATCAACTAAACCATTTTTCTCTTCTCTCTCTTCTTCTTCTCCTGTCCTCTTTCCTTCAACATATAACCTCATGTTGTCGGCTCTCACTCCTTCTTTCTTTAACACATCCACTATCTGTGCTTTTGTGTTTATACATGTTATTTTATTTATTCATTTTTATTTCTAGCATTTTTTTAATAACCGATGTCTATCCTCAATCTTTTACTCGTCACTTCTGAAGTGGAATAAATTACTTTACTCAAAAGTTTTGCTATCAGTTTTTATTCTTAATTTTTTGATTTCACTTTCTCTAAATACTGTAAAGCTTCTTCCTTTATTGTTCTATTTCTTTGGGCATGCTTGGGCGTAATGATATTCCGATCCGAATATAACACACCTCGTTGCTTTACCGAACCTCATAGGGTTTTTTCTTCCTTGTATTCTTTCCTCCTTAGGTGGTCTATTCCACCATTCCCCTTCTGTTTCTTTTCTTTCTTTTCTTCAATGTTGTTACTTCCTTAGGAAATATTCTTATCAACATTGATTGTTTTTTATGTTTTGTTTGTTTTCAGCTTTGCATGTTTTCAGGTTGAAGCTGTCGTGTCTTGCGGAATGAAGCTTATTTTCTTTTTGACCTACTCAAAAAGACTCCTCTCCCTCCCTTCTTCATAAGATCTTCATTTTTTATTTCCTTAATTGTTTCAAAAGCTTCTCCTCCTAGTATTAATTTAATCTCTAATCCTGGATATCTTACTTTTTATATGAGTAACAATATTTTTTGCCGTTTCCTTCCACTCCTCGAGATTCTCTCTCTCTTCTGCATAAAACCGTGGGCATCCAGTTCTAGTATCTCTTCGACCTCCTTCAGTTATTTCTTTGTTTGAGTCAGAGATCTTCTCCACCTTTTCCTTCGTAACTACACTCTCTGCTACCATTTTGATAAAATTTCCTGGTACAAAGCAACAATAACTCGCCTAAAGAAAATTGCTGATATTAGTAAAGAGATTGAAGTTTCTTGAAAGATGGAAGATTAAAAATAATATCACTTGTATTTAATAAGTATTTTTAATTATACCTCTCGCTTCATTTTACATTTGAGAATATAACAAAGATGGATCCTTCTTTGCCATACGCTGCACGATATTATTAATACTATGGTATTTAGTTAAGATACGTAAATCACAGGTCACGACCTCCTTTTAAACTTAAAACGTTAAATAACTACAGCTATTACATTTAAAGTTATCTTCTAAAAAAAGATATATAAAAAATTTAAACTAATATTAAAATTAAACAGTCAACACTAATTATAAATAAAACAAAATCTTCTTTAATGACAATGTCACTCCATAAAATGAAATCCTTCTTCAACGACGGTGACACTCCCTTTCCTGTAATTATAAAAATGCATTGGAAAGTTTAGTAGATTTAACCAATTGTTATTATCTTCTTCATATCCCCAGATTGAGGGTGAGGCGCGTAGCATAAACCGGAACAGAAAAGTAGTAGAACATGACGCACGTCAAAGAGAAAGCCCTACCCCCTTTGAAGTCCCCTTTATACCCTTATGTGAGAGCAGTGAGAATAATCCACCCTAGGGCTTCACGGGACTGCGACGGGCCCTCACTATGGTATCTCGTCAATGTAGGGTTCATCCCTTGGCCCAGGTGGCCACAACCATTACCCTCACAAAACGCCTCATTCACTCCTTTATTTATGCACCTCTCTTATCGCCTCTGCCAAACTTCTTCCTCTACTTCAGGCATTCCTTACTCGCATCACAAACCATTGTTGTTTCAGTTGGGTGATTCCCAGCACATTCACCACTATGCATCTCCTTTAACCAACCGACTATCATCCATCATTTCTATATGACCAAACCGGTTCAATGTACTCTCGTTTATTATCTCATTTACCCCTTTCTTCACACCACACAACGCTCTAATGCAGCGGTTTTCAAACGTGAACTCCACCCCGAGCACAACCAATTTCGGTATAGCTTAGTTTCTCTATATTATACCAGAAGCTGCCGTGATTAATTAAACACAATTAATCACAAATTTTCCTTACGACCAGAATATGTCGAGGAATGCTGAAACATTAATACCAGGCAAAATGTCAATTATTTATTCTTTCTTCTATCTTGAGAAGCACTTCGCATTTTGAGGCTTGATCCAAACAGTCTTGTCGATCACTCTCTAGTGCATCTTTCATTCCTCATTTTATCAATTCTTCTCCACCTAACACGTCCTTAGGATTGTCCATCTGAACACTTTGTACATTAGATCTATAACTCTTATTCCAAACCATAGTTTCACTACTATACATTAACACAAGTAACAACATACCCTCATGCAAACCTCTAGCGCACTCAGTAATTAGTCCCTTCACATCCACCAAGGATTTAATTGCACCAGCCACCTTCCTGCCATTCACAACATTTATTCTGACATAACACTCTGCATCATCGCTCCCTTTCATCTTAACACATATATTCCTAAATATTTAACTTGATACTGTCTCCAGTGCTCAGCCAATCTATTCATGACTTCACATCGTGGACTCTCCTCACTCACTGCCATAACCTTACTCTTATCTACATTTTCTTTCAAACCCCTTCTTTTACACACCCTGCCAAACTCCTCTACCAATCCTCTCAAATTCTTCATATTCACCACTCAAAACCAAATCAACTGCATACAATAAGCAGGGCATCCTCCACTCTCTCCTTCTTCCATATTCTAACACTTCCTCTGCCAACCCCCATCTCTAATTCTTTCATAACCCCATCTATATACAAATTAAATAACCAAGGAGATATAGCACATCCCTGCCTCACTCTGCGATTAATATTAAACCAATCATTTTTCGACTCCATTTATTCTTATACATGCTTCACTATCGTCATACATACGTTTGATTTCATTCAGAAGCCTGCCACTAACACCTGCCTGCCAAAGACCTTCCCTATTAATCCTCTCATACGCCTGTTGTAAATCCAAAAAAACTAAATACAATTTATTCTTCTCTCTCATTTTCTCAATCATTTGTTTCAATGTAAAAATTTGATCCACACATCCTTACCACTTTTAAATGCACCTTGATTGAAGTTTCTTGAAAGTTGGAAGATTAAATATAATATCACTTGTATGTAATAAGTATTTTTAATTATACATCTCGCTTCATTTAACACGTGAGAATATAACAAAGGTGGATCCTTAATTGCTTTACGCTGCACGATAAATTTAATACTATGGTATTTAGTTAAGATACATAAATCACAGGGCACTACTGCCTTTTAAACTTAAAACGTTAAATAACTATAGCTATTGCATATAAAGCTTTCTTCTGTAAGAAGATATATAAAAAATTAAAACGCTAATATTAAAATTAAACTTAGTAGACACTAATTATAAATAAAACAAAATCTTCTTCAATGACAACGCATAAAATGAAATCCTTCTTCAGCGACGATGACATTCCCTTTCCTGTAATTATAAAAATACATTGGATAGTTTAATATAGTTAATTAATTAAACCATTTTTCTCTTCTCTCTCTTCTTCTCCTCCTTTCCTCTTTCCTTCAACATATAACCTCATGTTGTCGGCTCTCACTCCTTCTTTCTTTAACACATCCACTATCAGTGCTTTTGTGTTTATCCATGTTATTTTATTTATTAATTTTTCATTTCTAGCATTTTTTTAATAATCGATGTTTATCCTCAATCTTTTACTCGTCACTTCTGAAGTGGAATAAATTACTTTACTCAAAGTTTTGCTATCAGTTTTTATTCTTACTTTTTTGATTTCACCTTCTCTAAATACTGTAAAGTTTCTTCTTTTATTGTTCCATTTCTTTGGACATGCTTGTGGGTAATGATATTCCGATCCGCATATAACACACCTCGTTACTTTACTGAACCTCATAGGGTTTTTTCTTCCTTGTATTCTTTCCTCCTTAGGTGGTCTATTCTACCATTCCCCTTCTGTTTCTTTTCTTTCTTTCTTCAATGTTGTTACTTCCTTAGGAAATATTCTTATCAACATTGATTGTTTTTTATGTTTTGTTTGTTTTCAGCTTTGCATGTTTTCAGGTTGAAGCTGTCGTGTCTTGCGGAATGAAGCTTATTTTCTTTTTGACCTACTCAAAAAGACTCCTCTCCCTCCCTTCTTCATAAGATTTTCATTTTTTATTTCCTTAATTGTTTTAAAAGCTTCTCCTCCTATTATTAATTTAATCTCTAATCCTGGATATCTTACTTTTTATATGAGTAACCATATTTTTTGCTGTTTCCTTCCAATCCTCAAGATTCTCTCTTTCTTCTTCATAAAAACGTGGGCATCCAGTTCTAGTATCTCTTCGACCTCCTTCAGTTATTTCTTTGTTTGAGTCAAGGATCTTCTTCACTTTTTACTTCGTAACTACACTCTGCTACCATTTTGATAAAATTTCCTGGTACAAAGCAACAATAACTCACCTAAAGAAAATCGCTGATATTAGTAAAGAGATTGAAGTTAATTGAAAGATGGAAGATTAAAAATAATATCACTTGTATGTAATAAGTATTTTTAATTATACCTCTCGTTTCATTTTACATGTGAGAATATAACAAAGGATGATCTTTATTTGCTTTACGCTGCACGATGAAATTAATACTATGGTATTTAGTTAAGATACACGTAAATCACAGATCACGACCGCCTTTTAAACTTAAAACGTAAAGTAACTACAGCTATTACATTTAAATTTCTCTTCCGAAAAAAGATATATAAAAAATTTAAACTAATATTATAATTAAACTTAGTAGACACTAATTATAAATAAAACAAAATCTTCTTTAATGACAATGTCACTCCATAAAATGAAATCCTTCTTCAACGACGGTGACACTCCCTTTCCTGTAATTATAAAAATGCATTGGATAATTTAGTAGATTTAACCAATTGTTATTATCTTCTTCATTTTCCCAGATTGAGGGTGAGGCGCGTAGCGTACACCGGAACAGAAAAGTAGTAGAACATGACGCACGTCAAAAAGAAAGCCCCCCTCCCCCTTTGAAGTCCCCGTTATACCCTTAAGTGAGAGCAGTCAGAATAATCCACCCTAGGACTTCACGACGGACCCTCACTATGGTATCTCGTCAGTATAGGGTTCATCCCTTGGCCCAGGTGGGCCACAACCATACACCCTCACAAAACCCGTCATTCACTCCTTTTATGCACATTTCTTTTCGCCTCTGCCAAACTCTCATTCCTCTACTTCAGGCATTCCTTTACTGACTCAATCCACTGTTTCTTCGGTCTTGTAGCCGGTTGATTCCCCAGCACACTCACCACTATGCATCCCCTTTAACCAACCGACTATCATCCATCCTTTCTATATGACCAAACTGGCTCAATATACTCTCGTTTATTCTCTCATTTACGCCTTTCTTCACACCACACAACTCTCTTATGCAGGGGTCTCAAAACTCCAGCCCCCGAGCACAACCAATCCGGCCCGCACTAGAATGCACTAGTTTTATCTTTAAAACACTTGATTAAATTAAACACAATTAAACACACTGTAAGAAACTATAGTCACAAAGAGCAAAGTAGTCGCACTATATTTTTATTTTCGGATCGCACTTATCTCTTCGAATTCAAACTTGGGTATGACTAGCTAGGTCTTGGCCCTTGGAACTTAGTGGAGGAGTCAGTGTGGCCCTTAGGCTAAAATGTTTGGAGACCCCTCCTCTAATGCATTCATTCCTCGTTTTATCAATTCTTCTCACACCTAACACGTCCTTAGGATTGTCCATCTGAACACTTTGTACATTAGATCTATACCTCTTATTCCAAACCATAGTTTCACTACTATACTTTAACAGAAGTAACAACATACCCTCATGCAAACCCCTAGCGCACTGAATAATTAGTCCCTTCACATCCACCAAGTATTTAATTGCACCAGCCACCTTCCTGCCATTCACAACTTTCCTAATACATTCTGCATCATCCGCTCCCTTTTCATCTAACATATATCCTAAATGTTTAAACTCTGATACTTGTTCCAGTTGCTCACCATCTAACATGACTTCACATCGCGGACTCTCCTCACTCACTGCCATAACCTTGCTCTTATCTACATTTTCTTTCAAACCCCCTTCTTTTACACACCCTGCCAAACTCCTCTACCAATCCTCTCAAATCCTTCAGATTCACCACTCAAAACCAAATCAACTGCATACAATAAGCAGGGCACCCTCCACTCTCTTCCATTCTCCATTATTCTAACACCTTCCTCTGCCACCCCTAACTCTAATTCTTTCATAACCCCATCTATATACAAATTACATAACCAAGGAGACACAGCACATCCATGCCTCACTCTGCTATTAATATTAAACCCATCATTTTCGACTCCATTTATTCTTACACACGCCTCACTATCGTCATACATACGTTTGATTTCATTCAGAAGCCTGCCACTAACACCTGCCTGCCAAAGAGCTTCCCTATTAATCCTCTCATACGTCTGTTGTAAATCCAAAAAAAACTAAATACAATTTATTCTTCTCTCATTTTCTCAATCATTTGTTTCAATGTAAAAATTTGATCCACACATCCTCTACCACTTTTAAAATGCACCTTGTTCTTCACCAATCAGTCCTTCAGTCACTCGATGTACTCTTCATCCAAAATACTAGCACATATCTTCCCTACAACACTCAATAAACTAATTCCCCTATAGTTCCTACAGTTTCCCTTATCCCCCTTAACCTTATATAAGGGTACTATTACCGCTCTACTCCAATCAACTATACCTTCCATAAACGCTTCGTTACACAACTTCCAAATCCATTCAATCACCATCTCACCTCCATTCTTGATCATTTCACGATCTATGCCTGCAGATTTACCATTCTTGAAACTTTCTCACCCTACCCATTACCTCCTCCCTACTAATTACCTCATCCCCAAAATACCTATTTCTTCTTGCACCATCAAATCCCACACACATTCACTATCACCTCTTCATTACTGACAATGTTATGTAGATTTTCGAAGTGTTTCCTCCACACTCTTTCTCATATCCATTTCATACAGTTACGAAAAGAACTTCGTTGAGCATAACCTTTCCTTCTCTAAGCTTCATCTCACATTCTTAACCTTTCGCTCTTCCTTCCATAAAAGCTTCCTATTCCCTTGTAAGTCCCCATTCATCCTTCTTCCAAAATGTTCATTTACCTTATTTTTCCTACTACGTATGCAACTTTTAGTCTTCCTTTTTTCCTCTTTATATAATTTCAAACATCATTCTTTTGAGAGCCCGTCAGGTCATTTGGCGTTTTGTAGCACATCTTCAACCACGCCTTATTTTTTACTTTTAACCGCTTGCATCACCTCTTCATTTCACCATTCACTGTCGAGATTCTTACTTCTTATTTTTGTACAACCGCATACTTCTCTTGCACCACTAACAAAAGCTTCCTTCATTTTGTGTCCAGATTTGTTCAGTTTCATCTTGTTCACATTCAACTGATTTATTTGCAATCGTTCTTAAATATTTTTCCTTATTACCTTGTTCACTTAACTTCTCACTCTTAATTCTTCCCACTTTCTTCCTTATCTCTTTCCTCTTCATCCAAGCCACTACTAACTTAATCTTACATAAAACAACATAATAATCCGATAACCCCATCCCCAGCTCCGTCACTGATTTAACATTCATCACATACTTCAACTTCTTTTTCACCAACATAAAATCAATCATACTTTGTACTTCGATACCATCTCTGCTTACACCAACTATAGTATACTCATGAATACTCTTGGGTTTGAAGATGTTACTTACATACACACTTCTTTTCTCACAGAAATCAATCACCCTCCTACCGTTTTTATTTTTCCCCATCACCCCAAATTTACCTGTTATACCATCCATTTTCTGATCACCTACCCAACCATTTAGATCGCCCAACACAATCAATCTGAAGATCTTACTCATCCCATCAAAAATACCATTCAGATTATCCCAGAAAGTCACACACTCCTCAAAATCATCCTCAGATGGACCATATGCTACGACTACGCATACCTTGACCTTTTCAAACATAAAATTTAACCATTAGAATTTCAGTACTCGCACATTACTATTATTATTATTATTATTATTATTATTATTATTATTATTATTATTATTATTATTATTATTATTATTATTATTATTATTATTATTATTGAATATTTAGCAAAATATCTAGTAATATACATTAACCTAATACCCTAAATATGAAAAAGAGTTTATTAAAGTAAAGTATTACCTTGGTTGACAAAGAAGTCGTTAATAGGATAAGACTATTTTATTAAACAATCCATGTCAAATATAGCCATAAAGAACACAACATTTTGAAGTTCAAATAGACTATTATCCATCAGACACATTCACCCTTATGAACAGTTATACTTGATTTGTTGTTGTTATTCTTTTTATTGTCATTTATAAACTTATTAATTAGCTTTTAAATATAAATTTATTTTGTATAATAAATACAAAAACGACTTCTTAAGCGCTCTTAAATATAAATATCATCCTGAAAAAAAAGTAGAAATAAAACAAAGTAAATACTAAATATATTTACAAATAATTTATTCAGAGCAATTTCTATTATTCTAAATATATTCACTTTTTTTTATCTTTTTAATATTGCCTTCCTTTTCACTCATCTTGCACTTCAACTTCAATCGCCCACTTAATTGTTCGTTCGCCACCTTCACCTGAAATTGAAGAGAACATAAGATCAATTTTATTAATTATTATTATTATTATTATTATTATTATTATTATTATTATTATTATTATTATTATTATTATCATTATTATTATTAATATTATTATTATTATTATTATTATTATTATTATTATTATTATTATTATTATTATTATTATCATTAGAAGTAGTAGTAGTAGTTGTATTTTTATTATTATTATTATTATTATTATTATTATTATTATTATTATTATTGTTATTGTTATTATTATTATTATTATTATTATATTATTATTATTAATAATTATTATCATTATTATTATTATTATTATTATTATTATTATTATTATTATTATTATTATAATAATAGGATTCTAAGGGAAAAAACATAAACGTTCATAAGGAAAAATGGGAAATGATTGAAGAGCAGTCAGTGAATAAAAATAATATTCATTATCAAGATGTTCTCTTTGACGGTAAGTCTATGTATATGTTGTTGTTATTATTATTATTATTATTATTATTATTATTATTATTATTATTATTTTTATTATTATAATTATTATTATTATTATTATTATTATTATTATTATTATTATTTCCTTTGACAGCTTTTTATCGTGTACTTAACGTCTTAATATTTTGCCTATGTTTTTGAATTTTTTATAAAATTTTAAAAGTAAATTTTATAGCAATTGATAAAACCCAGAAGAGAACTTTCATTAGAACATCCAAATTGTTAAGCACAGGAAAATAGGAGGTCTCTTATGTAGATTACTATATTAGGCATAATCAAGCAGCGATTGAGTAGAGAAGAACTAGCAGTGCAGTAGAATAATCTAATGTGGAAATAATGGGAAGGGTTTGAGCCAAGAGCTTAGCTATAGCAGAATGAAACACGGCCGTGGAGCTGCTGTTAGGAGAAGCAAGAGTGGAAACGGAATGAGCAAAGTGATTGATTTTTTTTTTTGTTTTTGTCAAAGTATCCAAAAGAATGCATTTTCATGTTCAAAATTGCTTGTGATTCACTCCAGAATAGAGTTTGTAAGATTTCGAGACTAATTTTAGTAGTTTCAAGAGTTGGGAAATAATGATTATTTTAAAGACGATATCCATATGACGAGTAGTTCGAGTAAAGTTTGAAATTAATTAAATGAAGTTTAAACCAACATTTTTGTTTTACCCCCTAGGTGTGTTTGTGTTTAGTAAGCGCTTTCCCGTTTTATTAATTTTAAATAAAGTATAGTAATTTAGTAATTGGAGAAACCTACCTACCTACCTTCTCACCCCTGACTTCCCCATCATGGGAGAGGCCACACCGCGTTCAGGTACCCCCCCCCCCCCGATGCAACCTGTCTCCTTCAGAGATTCTCCAGAGATGTTGTTATGTTCCATGTTGTTCTGTGTTGAGAGTTATTTAAACAGGAGAGAAAGAAGTGGGATGTGTCCTCCGGAACCTGGTTCTTGGTAGTGAGTTGAATTCTGGTGCTACTTCTGGTGGGTGTTTGTTTAAAATGTTATTTGGTGGTTTGCGTCATTGTGTTGTGTGGATTTGTTTGGTGTATGTTGTGTTGTTTGGTGGAGGCGGAATGTTGTTCAGAATTTGTTTATAATATAGAGCTGGTGAAGATGGAGTTTGTGTGAGTCTGTGGTGGGTGGGGTTAGAGAGTGCAATATGGCTTGGGCGTTCGGGTTTTGGAAAAGAATTGTGTGCCTATCATGTCCAGGTGTGTTGTATATGTGTAGAATTTTGGTTTCGTGTAGGTGGTGTTGTTGATGTGCATCCTGTTATGATTCTTAGAGCTTTGTTTTGTGTCGTTTGGAGTTTCTTTGTTATTTTTAGTCTGTAGGATGATCCAGGTTGGAGAAGCGTAGTTTAAAGTCTGGCGAATGCATTGTTTGTATATGGTGGTGGATGTTGGTTTATTGTTTGTGAAGTCTGTGCCAGCAATTATTCTTAATATGTTCAGTTTCTTGTTTGCAGATGAAATTATGTTGTCTATGTGTTTTGTGCAGGTGAGATGCGTGTCAAGTGTTACTCCGAGGATTTTGAAAGTTTTGTTAAATGGTATAGCAATGTTGTTTAGGTAGACTAGTGGCTGTGTGGCACCAAGTTGGCGGTCGGTGGTGATTAATGTAATTGAAGATTTGTTTGGTGAGGTGGACATTGTTTTCTGTTAGCCAAGTTTGAAGTTGGTTGATGTATTGTTGTGTCAGATTTGTGCCTGTGTTTAGGTTTTGGTGTGTAGGGGTTATGGTGATGTCATCTGCGTAGATTGTTATGATTGTGTGATCTGTTTGTGGTTGCGGTAAATCGGCCGTAAATAGGTTGAATAGTGTGGGGGATAGTATTGCGCCTTTGGGGTACTCGTTGTTGATGTTTACTGTTTCTGGATTTTGTATCGTTTGTTTGCATTTGTGCTGTTCGTCCTGATAGAAAGTTGGAAATCCTTTTCTTTAGGTTAGTGGGGATGCTAGATTTTGCTATTTTGTGGATAAGTTGTGTTTGGGTGCTGTATCGAATGCTTTGTTGATGTTGATTGCTTTGATTATTATTGTTTTATGAGTTGGTTTTGAGTTTAGGCTGTTGATTGTGGGTTGTATAATGTTTGTGAGTGCGGTTTTAGTTAAGTGGTTTTGTTTGGAGCCGTGTTGGAATTTGTGTTTGATGATGTGTGGAGCTATTTTGTTTAGTATGGCTTTTTTCTAGTATTTTGCATAGTGTTGATAATAGAGAGATGGGGCGATATGATGAAGGGTCAGAGGGGTCTTTTTCTGGTTTTAATTTGGGTATAATGATAGCTTTTTTCCAGATAGGAGGAATGAAGTTAGAGCTAATGGAGCTGTTATATATTTGTGCTCTTTGTGTTAAAGCTGTATTCCCTAGGTGTTTGAGGTGTTTGTTTGAGATATTGTCTGGGCCATTTGCAGGTTAGTTTTTAAGTGTCTTTTTATGTTTTCTAGGTCACTTGTGGTTATTTCTATTGTTGGGTCGTGGTTGAGTTTTATTTTCTTGAGAGCTTTGATGATTTTTTTCTGCTTTGCGAGAGAGTTGCAAGAATGTTTGTGTGTTGTTTGTTGGATAGGAGGATTTGTGTGTTTGGGTTTTTGGTGGATTCATGGTTGTATGTTTGTTGGTTGGTTGAGATTTTTAGTATATTTATTGTTTTCCAAATTCTGGTGTTATTCGTGTGTTGGATGTTATTAGTGAGGAAAGTTTGAAAGTTGTTTGAAGAGTATTTGTTGAGGCTATGATTTGGGTGTTTAGTGCATTAATCTGTGTTGTCGTTTGAAGTGATGTGGGTGTTATTTTTCTGAGTGTTTGATTAGTTGTTCTATTTCAGGGGTTAGGGTTGGGTTGTATTTTTTAATGTGTCCTCATGGGAATGAATTTGTTAGCTGCTTTTTGGATTTAGAGAAGTGGAAGTTTTGCACTGGCTTTGTTGAGTGTTGATTCGTTTGTTGATATTTAGGGATATATATAATATATATAATATATATATATAGTATATTAATATATATATATATATATATATTATATATATATATAATAATATATATATATTATATATATATATATATATATATATATATATATATATATATACACGTTATATATTATTATTATCATCTTCCTTCTTCCTCCCCAAGACTGAGGGTAAGGTGCGTGACATGCATCGGAAAAGAAAGCCCAGCCTTACCGCCCCCTCTCTACCTATTAGTGAGAACTCCGTCCGTCGCAGTCAGAAAATCCCTCCTAAAGCTTCAGGGAGCGACGGACCCAATTAAAAAGCCAGGGTCAAGTGTAGGGTTCATCCCTGGCCAGGTGGGCCACAACCATACCCCCTCACAAAACCCCTCCATCACTCCTAATATGCACCATTATACTCGCCTCTGCCAAACTCACACCTCTCTCCTTCAGACATTCGTTCACTGACTCAATCCACTTTTCTTCGGTTCCAGCCGGTCGATTCCCAACAGCAGTACTCACCACTATACATCCACTTAACCAACCGAACTGTCATAATTCATCCTTTCCATATGTCCAAACCATCTCAACGTAACTTTATATATATATATATATATATATATATATATTATATATATATATATATATATATATATATATATATTAATATATATATATTATATATAAATATTATATATTATATATTATATATATATATATTATATATATATATATATATATATATCATATATATATATATATATAAATCATTATCATTATCCACCCTCTCTCTCCCAAGACTGGTGGTAAGGTGCATACATACACTGGAAACAGAAAAGTAGTAGAAGAATATGACGCAAGTCGAAAAAAAAACCCAGCCATACCCCCCCTTTATACCTTTTTTATATATATATATATATATATATATATATTATATATATATATATATTATATATATATATATATAATATATATATATATATATATATTTAATATATATATATATATTTTATATTATATATATATATATATATTATAAGTATATATTATATATATATATATAATATATATATATATATATATTACTATATAATATATATATATATATATATATATATATATATATATATATATATATATTCCCAAGTATAAAAAGTAAAACCCTGTTTCCTTTTAGAGGCAAGATCTCACGGCACATCATTCATGCCGTTCTCCAGAGACGAGAAAGAGAGAGAAGCTCAGCAGCAGTTTCTGAAAGACGTTGGTTCACAGGCAAATAAAGTTCATTTAACGAAAGAAGCTTTAAAGAGAAAACGACAGAAGATAATGGAACTGCGCCTGGCCAAAGTAAGAGAGAAGAAGAGGCTTAAAATGGGACTTCCAGTTAAAGGTAAAATAGGTGCTAGTTCTTGTTTTTGTCTTTCTTTTAAATATTGTTCTAAAATGTTACGTCATCTGCTAACTAACATTCCAACTAATAACTAAATTAGTTTTTTTTCTTTTGCCTATCAACCATGGTCAATATATTATAGTCTGTCATACTCATTTATAGAGCAGGGGTTCCCAAACTTTTTTCACTGCGGCACCCTTGTTGTGCCAAAAAAAATTCCCGGCACACCTACTCTTAAATTGGTTTGACTACTTAGTCTTAGATTTTAGGAAAACAAAAAAAACACAATACAAATTTAATGCTCTTTAATTTTAATGTGAAGAATGAAACTGTTTTAATGAATTTTTCATTATTTTCTTTAAGTATAGCGGAAGTTTTGTCAATTTTACCCTTAAATCACTTGACGCTGAAAGTTTACTCATGTATCTGTTTTTTTATGTAAGCATACGTTGAGAATGCAGACTCACATAGATAAATGAAATTAATGCAATCTTGCAATCTCACATAGATAAATGAAATTAATGCAATCTTGCCAACTGCATTGTTTTCTGCATACACTTGCATCCAGAACTCTGCTTGGCCCCCTTCGTGGTATTTAAGTTTCAAAGTGCTGTCTTCACTGATGTCCAGCAGATTTTGAAAAGCTTCTTTTGTCATCCCAGTAGATTTACGTTTCGGGTCACACGAAAACGGGTTTGTCATCCAGCTGTAGGCATCCTCAGAATCAATATCGGGAAATACCGTAACAATTAGTTTTTTTTTTCAAAAACCTTCCAAGTGGCAGTAATAATTTCGAGAAGTTCGGTTGAAGATGGATCTCATTTGTTTTGACAAATTCTTGCAACCGAGGAAAGTTGGAGATGTCTCTGCTCTTAACACACGCTTCAAAAAAAAAAAAAAAATTCCACAAACCTTTTATTTTGTCTAATTGTGCTCCTCCCTTTCTCTGAAGAGATGTGGTGGTTTCAATTAGTTTTTCGTTGAGTGTCTTTGGGTGAGTGTAAGTGTATCCCATTTGTTAGCAGCTAATAATTGATTCATTGAATTCCAGTGAAATAAATCATTCTTTCGTTCTGTTAGAGATGGTGACACATAGAATGCATTCGTGTGTTGGTTAGTTCTTAAACATGTCTGTGCTAAAAGTTTTGGTGGTGTTTCTCGTCGCCTTGAAAGCCACAACGCGCACGTTCTGTGTTCAGCAAGAGGTGGAAGTGGATTGTTTCCATACCATATCTTCGAGGTAAGTTTTTAAAAAGGCGTGCTTGTGTGAAGCGGGTCCTTGCTCTTAGCGAGGTTGAATTTTTAGATTTATTTCTCACAGCAGATCATGCACAGTACGAGTTGGTTAATAATGGGTTGTGCATCTTTCTTGTTGACCTGGTAATGCGATGTATGACAGAGTGGCTTGCTGGTGGCCGATTTCTGCCAGCTTTGCTGTCAATCCTGACTACCGCTGCCCTTCTTTTTTCCAACCATTGCGGCAGCATCCATCGATTTTTTTCGTGTGTGTTGTGCATAGATATTCCAGAAGAGTTTAAGTCGTCACTCCAGTCAAACAACTCCTCTTCTGGTGTTAGGAGTTTTGTTTCGCCAGGTCGAGTTGAGAAAATTTCGTTTGTGCAGTTGGTTAAGTCTCAAGCCTTCGCTCATCAAAGTTTCCTCTTCTATTTGGCATTTCGAATGGGTTACCGTGTTGGGCGGTTCACAAGCCACAAGAAGAAAGCAGCAAAGTCTCAACTGGGGTCGGTACTGGTTCATCAAGCTGTATAAACTAAAGAACGTTTCACAAGTTTTCAATCTTCTTATAAGTTCATTTCTCGCACTGCCTCTGAAAATTGGTGTTAATGTTGCGCTTTTTGTTCTTTTAGCTTATAGTGTTATTTGAATAGCTGCACAGTATCAATTCTTCTTGGCCATACAATCTGGACCTAAAATGTAACGTAGCAACATGCTTCAGCGCAAGGTTTAATTAATGTTTCTCTCGCAATAGTTATGCGGTTTTCAGTTTTGTGCAATATGTAACAACTGACATAATGAAGCCTTCATTGCGGTTATCATTTTCATTTTTTAAGCTTTATTCTCTCCATCATAGATGAACCTGCTTGAAGAGATAAAGCGCGTCGTTTGAAGATTTCTTCATTTTTATGTACTAAATCAGAATGTTGCATTCCAGATGTCTTTTTTAATTTGGATGGGACTAAGCAGCCATTAGCAACAACTTTATGACAGTTAACGCATTGCCCTTCGGGTGCCTGCTCGTTCCCAACCGGAAAACGAATTGTACTACTTAACCAAAATTTTTAGTGAAAATTGAACAAATGTGCCGGTACCCTTGGCACACGCTGGCGGCACCCACTTTGGGAACCCCTGTTATAGAGTTCCTTGCATTATATAATACGACCCTCTTTTGTGATTTGTCTATACTCTATAGCAACCGTTTTTCATTCATAAAATTAATTGATAAAATCACAAGAAAAGCGCATAGGAGTAACATTACAGTGAGAATTCTTTTGTAAAAAAATTTAATAAATGTATCTATCAGCCTCCCCTCGGCTCCAATTGACTTTGACTGGGTGCGCAGTTAAGTGCTAGACCGTTCCAGCCAAATTCCATCCTGGAACTTAATCCACCGCGACAGACTCCCACTGTGACATCTCGACAGTGTCGGTGTTCATACCTTGGGCCAGACCCACAACCATTCTCCCTAATTCAATCAATCCACTCAATCAATCAATCCAATCAATCCACTTTTTCTTTGCTCTCCCATCAGGCCGCTTTCCAACACATTCTCCTCTATACAATCGCTTAACCAATCTACTGCCATTTATCCTTTCCTAATGACCAAAACACTTTAATACACTCATTTATTCTCTCATTTACTCCCTTCGCCATACCACACAATCCCCTAATATGTTTATTCCTTATTTTATTAATTTTTCTCACACCTAACGCCCCTAAGATTATCCATTTATACAGACTTCACCTTATATTTATATCTCTTATTCCACATCTATAGTTTCACTACTATACATTAAAACTGGTACCATCATATCCTCATGCATAACCCTAGCACACTTTATACTCAGTCCCCTTGTATTCACCAAAGATTTAATTGCTCCAACCACTTTTCTACTACACTCTATATCATCCATTCCCCTTTTCATCCAGCATTTAGCCGAAATTATAAACTTACATACTTGTTCGAGTGTCTACCATCCAGCATGATTTCACACTTTGGACTTCCCTTACTTGCCACCATCACCCTGCTCTTAGCTACATTTACTTTCAGACACCTCCTTTTACATATCCAATAAAACCCCTTTACCAATCTTCTTAAAACGTTCATCAGATTCACCACACAAAACCAAATCGTCAGCGCAAATTAAGCAGGGCACTCTCCATTCTCATTCATTCTTCATCAGTCTAACTCAGTCTTCATCATCCCACCCATATATAAATTAAGTAGCCATGGAGACATTCCTCCCATTTGGCTTATGGTATTCCTGCCTCACTCTGCTATTAATATCAAACCATTCATTCTCCACTCCATTTATTCCTACACACGCTTCACTATCACCATGCACACTTTTAATTCCATTCAGAAGCCTACCACCAACACTTAATATCATTAACAAACACATTTACAATCATTTTTTCATCACTGCCAATGTTATTCAGCTTCTCGAAAGGACCCATTTACACTCTCCTCACAACTGTCTCATGAGTCACAAAAGCACCCATATTTATTATTCTACGAAGATACCTCTTAGCCTCATCTTAACGCTTTTGCACTTCCCTTCCAGAAAAACTTTCCTATTTCCGTTGTAAGGTTCTCATTCACTCTCCCTCCCAAACTGGGTTTTCATGTTGTACCTCATTCTTGCTTCAAACTATGGCAACATTTAGCCCTTCCTCCTCTCCTCGCTAAATATTTTCATAACATATTTTCTCTAAACCTCATCATTGGCTCTTGTCACATTCAACCCACTCATATTTTTTTACTTTTTTACCGCTTACGTCTCTCGTCAAATTCTTACATTCACATATTGTTTCAACCTTAACTTCCTTCTTCTTCCACTACTGGTGACACAAGGACAATTCCGACATTTGCGTGCGCAGATTTGCTTTCATTTAATCATGTTCCCATTCAACTGACTGCTCTACAATGTGTACTCGCGTTACTTTTCTTATAACCTAGACCTGTTCTCATAACATTCTGCACCTAATTCTCCCGCATTTGCTTCTTTTTTCCTTCCCGTCCATCCAAGCCTCCACCAAATTATCTTACATAAAACAACTTTTTAGTGATCTGATATTCTCATCACAAACCCCGCACCGATTTTAACATCCACCACATACTTTAACGTCTTCTTATTTAACAAATCTATTTCATACTTTTCAAATCCAACACCATCTCTTCTTCCCACTCTTGCACTCTTTGTATACTTATGGAATAATCTTATGTTTGGAAACTGTATTACTTTTTTTTCCCCCCCCGCCCCCCACATTTCTTCTCATTGCAGCAGAAATCAATTTATCTCTTTCTACCGATTTTCATTCTCTCCTGGTAACTCCAAAGCAACCTTATCATGTCCATCTATGTGTTCTTCTCCCATTTCTCTTCGATCACAGATCACTAAATACGCTAGGTTGGGTGTCCAGTGGTTTTGGTTGTTTGTGCGTGGTTGGGTTCTGGTTTACGGTTTGTTTCTGTGGTGGTGGTTTTTTCGTTTTTGTCTGGTCTTCTTGGGGTGGGTGTGGGTTTGGTGGGTTGGTTTCTTTGCTTTATGTTGGGTTGGGGTAGATATGGCTTTTGTGTGGTGTTGCTTGGCGACGTTCGGCCTGCGGAGTGTTGTTGTTGGTGCCTCAACGTGTGTTTATGTTGGTTGTTTTTGTTTTTTGTTGTGTGGTGTTGTGTTCGGTATTGGGTGTTGTGTATTTTTTGTGTGCTTGTATGTCTTGTGTTTGTGGGGTGGGTGGTGTGGTGTGGTGTTTCTGTCCATGGGGGTTCACAATTTTTGGCTGTATGGTGTGTTGTGGGGGTGTGGCTGTGTTGTTCTGGTTGTGGTTGAGATGGTGTCGTTTGGCTTGCTGGTTGTGGGGTGTGTGTAGTGATGAGAAAAGTTTTTGGTCATGGGTGGGGTTTGGAAAGTCTAGGGAGAATCTGTTTTTATAAGATATGCTGAAAAGTCAGGGAAATTCCAAAAAGTCCAGGGAAAAATTTTAAAATTTCGAAACTATTTGTAAGTAATTGGGATTCCGATGGCCCGTCAGTATGTTGTTTTTTTTTGCGGCGTTGGAAGTATTTTGTTGGTATAAAGTTATGGTTGTTCTTGTTCTTATTGTTTGTGTGTTTTTGTTTCCTTACTGTAATAATTGGTGGAATATTAGTGTAGAGTTTGATTTTTTTAGGTGTTTTGTATATGTGTTGGATATATAGTGATGATGGTTAGTGTGTGTTGTGGATGTTTAAAGTGATTGTGTTGGTTTGTGGCAGAGAGTAATGGTATCAGTCTTTCCATTTAAGAGGTTCGCGTGATGTGCTTTCTTATCTACGGGTGGGCGCTTTTTTGTTGGTTTTCTAGTTTTTTAGTTAACTATTATACCTACTATTCTTCCTATTTCTGTTCGTCCGTAGAGGTTGTTCACAAGTTTATCCTTATCGATTGAAGGTGATTTGGATATAAGGAAGGGGGGGGGTGCGGGGTGTTTTAGACTGTGTGACTTTTTTGACTTAATCTGTTTTATATCTTTTTTGTTTCCTCTTTAGGGATTTTTTTTTTTTTTTGTGTTGGTGATTTGGTGTGCGATTGCGCGTGTGGTGTTTTGGTTTTGTCTTTTGGATAGTTTTGTTTGTGCTGGTTTGTTTTTGTGGTTGGGTTGGTTTGTTCTTGGTTTGGGAGGGAGTTGATTGGTTGGGATTTCGCTTGGTGATTATTGGGTCGAATGTGTGTGTGTTGGTGATTGTGTGTGTGTGTGATATTTTTTGGCTATGGTTTTTTATTATTTATTATAAAATGTAATTCTTTCAAAAAACAAAAAAAACTAACTTTAACGACCAGTGGTTGGACGTCAAACTGAGAACCCACAGTTATCAGGTGGTGTTGGTATAGGACCTGATAGTTCCAAGGCATACTGTAAATTATGTAAAAAGAACTTTGATCTATCTAACTGGGAAAGGCCGAAGCCGAAGTTTCAACATTCAAGAGTGTTGAGAAACACACTCATTTTGAGTATGTTGTAATTTCAAAACTCAGCAGGACCAATCATTCATTGAAAAACTTTTCGTTGTGTGTTCTAATAAATGCAATATTAGTGATAAAGTGTGGTGCACTGAAAATTTATGGTCCATTTCCAAAGTCAACTCACTTTCTTCTAATGCAATACTCAACGATTGTAAATAATTGACCACACTGAGGTGTTCTATTAATAACCAAACAAAATCAGTTTATCAAACTGGTAATGGTTTTGGAATAAGGTACTTCTCTATAAAAACCAGTTGATATTTTTATTTAAGGTTTTGGATGATAAAATTTCTTTAAACAAGTGTAAACTTAAATGAGAGGAAACATTTAATTATGTTTCCCCAGAAAGTGCTGTAGCTTCAATTTTAAAATGGGGCTGATAGAAATGTAAATATGTGATTAAACCATGGCTTGCTTCCTATTTTTCTAGAAAGCAAAAGCAAAACATACATTCTACTTTTTTTTTGCAAGACCCATATTAATTTGAGTGAATTATATTCATTCAAAAAATTTAAGGATTTTGAATTTCCTTTTCCTCGAGTTGAACATAGAGGTTTTTAATATGCGATATTATTAATTCAAGAAATGTGGATTTTGGGTGGGCAAATTATTAAAATTAAAGGCCTGATTATTTTCGCATGGAATGGCGACATGAAGGAGGGTTTTTGTAATAAATTAGCAATTTTAGTGGAGAATCTGCAAGAACATAGTCTGATTTCTCAAAGAACAGTGCAACATGCTATAAGATCTCATGAAAAGTATTCATAAAGTTTCCTATACTTTTTCAAAATGTTGACAAATGTTAAAGGAGCTGCCTCAATTAGGAGATATGAAAGAACATCTTCAAGAATGAAGTCAAAACAGAAAGAATAAGAAGAAGAATAAAAAAGGGTTGAAAAAAGAAAATATTATCCAAAATAGATCCCTACCCCCGAAATACGGAGAAAGTTGTTAAGTCTAAAGGGAGAGACAGAAGAAGCCGCTATAAAAATCAAAAATTTCAGAATGCTTGAGAAGAAAAAGTTAACCTAAATCTCCCCATTTAGAAATTTTGTGATCACAGTGGACGTTTATTCAACTTAGGCTATTAATGTAAGCTTTTTAATTTAGTTTTCTTTTGGTATAAATAAAACTGTTTACTTTTGGAAAAAAATAAAAAAAGGGAGTGCGTTGGACGGCTATGGGGAAGGTATAGTCTGATTACTAAAAAAAAAATATATATATTTTTTTAAATTCATGCATGATGATGGAACAGTTTCTAAAGGTGAAGGAAACTAGAAACTATTCAATGTAAGTACTGTGCAAATGGGAAGCAAATAATGATGATCGCTAATTCCATATCGGCCAAAAATACACGAACATTACGATGGTCAGGGAAAAATTTGCTGGGGATTTGGTCAGGGAAAGTCAGGGAAATCAAAATTCAAAATTTCAGTGTGAACCCCGTGCTTAAAGTAGCTCCCACTCACCTCGTCCAAGACACTATTCAGATCATTCCAGAAAATTTTTTGTTTTTTTTTCGTGTTGTTGCTTCTTCTCATCCTCATTAAATCTTCCTCAGATGGAGCCAATACTGCCACACACGGCAACATACCTAAAACCTTTCTCAAACTTAAATAATTTAACCATTAATATTCTAACACTCACACACGGTAAAAGGTAGGAGGAGGTAATGTGGTAGAGTGAGAAAGTTGAAGAATGGTAAATCTTCAGGTATAGATGAAATTACTAGTTGAAATAATGATCAAGAGCGGAGGCGAGATGGTGATTGATTGGATGTTGGGACGTTGTGTAATAAAGCGTTTATGGAGGTATAGTTCAAGGGATTTGGGAGGAGAGCGTGTATTAGTATCCCTTAATATAAGGGTAGGGAGAAAAAGGGAAACTGTAGAATTATAGGGAATAAGTTTATTGAGTTGTAGGGAAGGTATATATGCTGGTCTTTTGGTCGAAAGAATGCGTCGAGTGACTGAAGGACTGATTTGGTGAAAAAAGGTGCGTTAGGAGTGGTAAGGAATGTGTGGATCAAATCTTTAACTTGAAACAAATTGATTGAGAAAATGAGGGGAGAAGAAGAATATATTACATTTACAGTGTGTGGATTTACAACAGCGTATGATAGAGTTAATAGGAAAGTTTTTTGGCAGGTATTAGTGATATATGTGTGGTTGGTGGTGGGGGCTTTGAATGGATTTCAAAAGTATGTTAATGGACGATTAGTGAAGCGTGGTGGTAAGATAATAAATGGTGGTCAATGGTGATTGGTTTGGATTAATAGCGGAGTGAGACAGGGTTGTTGTTATGTCTTTCTCTTGGTTATTTCAATTTTTGGTATATTATGGGGATTTGGGGTTTGAAAGAATCGAGTGTGGGGGATGGGCAGGAAAATGGTGGTTAGAGATGAATGGGAGAATGGAGATGAGTGGAGGGTGCCCTCTATTATTAAATGCGGATGTTTTGGTTCTGTGTGGCGAATAATGGAAGAGTTTGGAGAGGATTTGGATGAGGAGATTTGCCGGGTATGTAAAAGGAGGGGTTTTTGAAAGTTAAACGTAGATAAGAGTAGGTTTATGGTTGTGAGTGAGGAAAGTCTCAGTGTGAAGTTATGTTAGAATGGTGATGCAGCTGGAGAAATTGTGTCTGAGTTTTTAAAATATATGTTTAGGGTTATGTGTTGGATGAGAAAAAGGAACTGGATGATGCAGAGTGTAGTATGGAAGTTGTGAATTGGGCAGGAAGGTTGCTGGTGGGTGCAATTAAATCGTTGGTGAATTGTAAAGGGACTAAGAATTCTTCCCTTCCTCTTGAGTGTGCTAGAGTCCTGCACATGAGGGTATGTGTTACCTGTGTATTGTATGGTAGTGGTTATGGTCTGAATATAGAAAGTAGTATAGATCTAAGGTATAAAGTGTTCGCAAGGATGGACAATCTTAGGGGCATGGTAGGTGTGAGAAGAATTTATATAAATTAAGGAAAACGTTTTTGAGAGTTGTGTGGTGTGAAGAAAGGGGTAAATGTATGAGAAATAAATGAAAGATGTTAGATGGTTTGGTTCATGTGTGGAAAGGTGATATAAGTCGGTTGGTTTAAGCGGATGTATAGTGGAGAGTGTGGTTTGGGAACGGTCCGCGGCTGTGGGAGACCGAAGAGGAAGTAGATTGAGTCGGTGAACGAATGTCTCTGAAGGAGAGAATTGTGAGTTTGACAGAGGCAAGAATAAAGGTGATGATGGAGAAAAAAAAAAGAAGAAAATTAAGAAAATTATGTAGAATGGCGGGGGGTTGTATGGGGGCATGGTTTGTGGCCACCTGGGCCAGGGATGAACCCTTACATTGACGATTGTCCATAGTGAGGTCCGTCGCGGTCTCGTAGGTATAGCTCTAGGGTGGATTTTCTGTCTGTGAACGAGGTTTCACTAATTAATGGTACAGAGGGTGGGGGTGGGCGGTATAAGGCTGGGCTTTTTTCTTTTCGACTTGCGTTTGTCATGTTCTCCTACTGCGTTTCTTTTCCGATGCTTGTAGTATACGCACCTTATCCCATCTTGGGAAAAAAGTTAGATAAAGAAAGAAAGAAAGAGAATAAGATTTCTATTATCTTCTCACACACAATTCCACCATAGTTCTTTCTTTCTTTTGTGGGCCACAGTGTATTTCTGCATGATGAATCGCAACTGCATCTCCCCATCATTCTCTTTCAACACCAGCATTTGACATACACCACAACTTGCAATTTCCCATACACTTCATTCTCTCTACGTGCTTTCACCTTTTCATCTTTTCTTCAACTTACATCAAGCCACATGATTCACCTTTGTTTCTTTTTCTCAAAGTCATCGATTTACTTTTTTCTTTTCGCCGCC
>JABUQX010004819.1:0-24724 GCA_015478945.1 Trachelipus rathkii
CCGGGTGTCGAACTGTGAAACCATACAACGTATCGTCTGAAGGTCAACACAATCGATGGGTTCCAGTAGTTGCGTAGCATCAGGGTTTTATATCGTCACAACGACGAGAACACAACGTCTATTCTATTGGAACCTCTCACGTTATCTTTCCAGTTAGCGATATTTCACTGCTAGTCGCGATAATACAGATGACCACATTTAATCCTCTATCCATCCTGATGCAATATTGATGATCTTGATGAACTCTTCAACACAAATGGAATAAAGGTCTATTATTTGAACCTCTGGATGGAATACAAGCAACTGTATCGTATCCATCGGTTTGACGATCTAAATAGTAATGACACATCACTTGGGCAATAACGAAGCTCCTCGTGAAATATCAACAACAGTTTAGAGACTGCCGAGGAGTGCCATCGTACACAAGCGAAAATGTCTACTGACGGGAAATCGTATGCGTAACACCTCTTAATGTAATGAGATTGTCTTTCTTTCAACAATCGAGAAGTAACCAAGAATACGACGTACGAACGAACCATATCAGTTCAAAGGGTATATATTCTCGTTAGACAACAAAAACAACAACAATAACAACAATAACATAGTACAAATATGTTCTTTATATACTAAATCAACGATTGTGCAACGTAACAGTGTTTTCACAGTTAATAAAGTAACCATAGCATTGTACAGAACTAAGATATAATTGTACAATGGCATAAAACCTGAACACACTTAACGCACGAATAACTTCACATTAACAAACTCTCTGCGCTTAACAACAGTAACTACATAAACTGCATACAAAACGTACTATTCCCTTTTTCAAGCATTTCTACATATAATGTTAATTTTTACATTAACTCGTAATATTAACAAAAATTTAGCATAACCATGTCTAAAGATCATACTGACAACAAATATATTGGTAATGTAACAAAGTTTTTACATCAACTTCGCAATATTTAACAAAAATCATCATAACTTTACCTAAATATATCATAATCCCCAACGAATAATTGCAACATAACAAAGATTTTAACTAAACATAACATAAAATATAATTTTTTTTATCCTGACATAATTGAAAATAAGTTCTTTGATAAATCATCACAGTCAAGCGAAGCTTTACTGATTTTAAAGCCAGTAAATAGTCTCAGTAACATCAAACCACCGCATTCTGCAGTCCCTATCCAATCCACCCGGTCTATGATCTATCGACCTACTTGATCCAGGTCTTTTGAGTATCATTTTGGATCAGCATACAGGTTAAGCACGTATATCTAACAAAATCCCTTAACAAAGTGACCAATCTATCAAAGATACCAGCATCTTGAACTATGAATTGACACTATCTTCATCAAAGTGTCACTCGTCTCGAGTATAACATCATTTGAACTATGAATAAACGTAGACATTAGCAAAATTCTCGGGCAAACCTAACATTACTCAACAAAAACTTAACCTAGGCTCACGTTTCTAACACATCATCGTCAGGTAACACAGTAATATCTTACAAAACTCATCATTTCTCTAACAAATCAGTTAATTATTTTCACCCTGTCATAGTAATATTTACATAACGTACTAAACTTACGAAAACAGGTTTCATTAACCAAAAGTATCTAAAGCAATACACCACCTCCCGAGAGAAAACCCAGGGGGGGATGCGCCCCTTGAAAGGGTGTGAATCTTGAGAGGGGGGATCACCCCGAAGGGGTGTAAGCGGGCATTACCCCTCCGAAGGAGGGGTAAGGCCTCAGCCCTTCGGGCTGAGGCCCAAAGCCCGCTTATATATATATATATATATATATATATATATATAATTATATATATATATATATATATATATATATATATATATATATATAATATATTCATATATAATATATGTTTATATATAATATATATATAGTATATATATATATATATATATATATAATATAATATAATATATATTATATATATATACTGTGTTAAAAGCAGTATTGGACCCAACTCTTTTGCACCCTACCAATCTCTTTCCCCAGCCTCAACCCATTTGCAAAAAGGTTATATATAATAATACTTGAATTAATAATTCTCAAATTATGTTTAAAAAAACTAAAGCTTCTGAGCCCCTTTAAAGGGAGAGTTTGCCTCTCTTTTCTTCGAAATGAGATCTGCATTGCTGAAAAAATGCTCGCCAGCGCACTTATTGAAGGACATGCTAAGTATTCCCTGGAGAGTTCTGCAAGATGTGGAAAACTTTTTACAATTATCACGCATCAAACTAATGAATCTTTAATCCGATTCCAAGAGGTTTCGCTTTTGATAATCTTCGATAAATGACAGAGTGTCTTTGACACCTTTGAACAAGACTCTTCATCCGCTGCTAGAAGCCAAAAGAACGTTCCATCGGATTCTGCACATGGCTTCGCTACAGATAGTAATGCTTGTGTCTGTTCTGCAATCTTTTCTTTTTTATTGGCTGGTGAAATTTCTGCGTTTAGCAGGATTTCATCACATAGGCATTACTAAATAAATTTTAACCCTTTGTGAAACACATGGTTCAAGAAATTTGGTTTTTCGTATCTAGGATCCAGAAAAGTTACTATTGCAGATGCGTAATCGTTTTGCAGATTTTGAAATCTATTATCTATCTCCAGCATTAGTGTTTCTGACACCTTTGAAAGTCCCTTACTTTTTTTTAATATCAGCATTTAGCACAGCTTTCATCGTTGCAACTAGAGGAATCTCGTCTGGCAAATAAGAATTTTCTGAGATAATAATCTTAGTTACCTCTTCAAACGGTTTAAGAAGAGTAATACAATTACCTAAAATCGTATTATCATCACCTGTCAAGCCTTTCACCTTTGTGTTTGTTCGAAGCATAAGGGGAGACAGCTTCATTTATTTCTCCCATCCTCTCAAGCATGTAACAACTATTCCAACGAGTCTGAACATCTTGCGTTACAGAAAGTGAGGAACATTTAGTCTCATAATTCATAAATGAATACTATCCGCTCTCCGCAAAAAAATTCATGTGGATACCAATGCAAATGCGGATGCGGGTAGAGAAAAATTATGCGGATGCGGATATCCGCTACACCTCACGGTATTTTACCGTATAGCATTTGGAGATTAGATTCATTGGAAAGTGGTTTATTTTTTTATTCTCAAAAGCAAGCGAAAAAAAAAATAGCTTGAACACAAAAAGAATGTTTTATTCGTAACTTTGTAACGACTAAGCTGAGTCAGAGTTAAAAATTTTGAGTTTGACTGCTTGGAGTCGGAGTCGGAGTGGAGTCGGATCGAAGTCCGAAAATTTTTGTTTAAGTACGAGTCGGAGTCAGGCGAAAATTTTTGTTTAAGTGGAGTCGGAGTCGGAGTGAGTAAAAATCCAAATTTTGAATTTAAGGAGTCGGAGTCGAAAAATTTATTTTACGACTCCGCAGCCCTGTTTATAAAACTAACAGCTCAATTTTATTAAAAACACACAAAATCAGTAATAAACCTATATATAATAATAATATGAAAATCGTATTATTACTAAACTAAAACTCCCCACAAAATCATTCCCATTAATAACATGAACATATGGAGCTACTGCTGGTCTGCAGAGGCATGATACAAAGTATGACGAGGAAGAGTCTGTGACTCAGCGCGTTTTCTCAGACTCTGATTGAGTCAATAATTTTAATGAAATTACGATTTAAAGTCGTATAAGAGATGATCAAGTTAGCATAAAAATTATTAATTGCTTAATTACTTATAATTATGTTATTAATAATATTATTATTATTTCTTGCTAATGCAATTTAAATGGGGATTATTTAAAAAAAATGACTGCCAATGACTCGTCAGGCACATCCAAAGTTGCCTAGCCTTAGAAGAAATAAGGAACTTTTTTTTTCACTCCAAAAAGTAACAACTTGGCCACCGATCGCTACACATAAAAAGGATCGGAGTAGAAATTGACTGGCCGGCATCTTAAACGCTAGCCTTCGAAAGAATCAATTATATATTATTATCATATATATATATATATATTATTATAATATACTATATATATATATAATATATATATATATATATATATATATATTATTATATTTTATAATTATATATATATATATATATAATATACTATATATATATATATATTTATATTAATATATATATATGCTGATTTTTAATATATATTTTTGGGGCTCACTAAGGCAAGCAGGCGTTGCCTACTCTGCCTACCCTCAAAAACAGCCACTGAGATATATATACTAATCATATATATTATATATATATATATATATATATACAATATATATATTATATTTATATATATATATATATATATATATACTATATATATATATATATATACTATATATATATATATATTAATATTATATATACATATATATATATATATATATATATATATATATATATTTAAAATTACAATATCCACATACACTTGCAAATGAAATTTTTCTTGCGTGCATAAGTATATATTACACATAGACTAACATCCAATATTTATCCAGGATTTGATTTTTTTAAATATATTGGAACGAGTAGTATCTCCGACCCTTGAAAAAAAGGAGAAAAAAAAAAGAAAAAGGGAAATTAGAAGTGTGTGGTAGAAAGGAAGACTAGTTGTGGAGTTTTTTGTTGATGGTTTTGATAAGTTGAGAATGTGTATTTATTAGACTGTTTTGTACGTAGTCGATTTTGATTTCACCGGGGATAGAGTTGAAATTTTTTGTAGAAAGTACATGCAGAGGATTCATTCAATTTCACTGAAATTGTGGATTTAGGTTTTGTGTATGGGGGTCATGTTGTTTATATGTATTTTGTGATTTAGGGAGAGCGATGAGAGGTGAGGGAGGAGTTTCTGTTGTCATTGATTAGGTCGTATTTGTGCTGGTAGAGTCGTCGGTCAAAGTCATTTGGTTTCCTTTTGTAATATGTTGTTGCAATGTGGGACGGTTCGTGTAATGTATTGTGGTGGGGATTGGGCTTGGCAGGTTTGGGAGGGGGTGGAGAGATTGTTTGAGGGATATGGCATTGGAGGGGATGATGATGATGTGTTTGGGAATGTGTTGTTTTATACTGTGGGTGTTGGTTGTGGGTATGGGTAGATAGGATTTTTTAGTATTGTTATTGTTTATGGTGGTATAGGAGTTGTAGTAATTGTGTTTAGCTTTATGGTAAGATTTATTTATGATGTGTGTTGGGTAATTGGCTAGTTTTTTTGGACAGGTGTTTTGCGTATTAAATTTCGTTTCATGCTGAGGTTTCGTGGGTGAGCCAGAGGCGAAAGTGCTCTAAGGTAGAGGGAGGCTCTAAGGTAGAGGGATGTAAGGGTAGCTATTTTTATTGTGGTGGAATGGGTGGAGAACCAGTGAATGTAAGAGGAAGTAGCGGTGGGTTTTCTGTATATGGAAAAGTTAAGATAGAGTGAATTTTGCCAGGAGACAAGAGTGTCGAGATAAGGAAGAGTAGAGTTATTGGTAAGTTCTAGAATGTATTTAATAGAAGGGTGTATGTTGTTTAGGTGTTGGAGGATTTGGTTGGGATCTGTGTTGCGAGAAAGAGCTATGAAATTGTCGCCAACGTATCTTAACCATGTGGTGTTATGTAATAGGGGTGTGAGAGAATGAAATTGTGTTCTGTTAGTTCCATGTAAATGTTGCTGAGTATGGGTGACAGAGGTGAACCCATACTCAGCCCCTGTTTTTGTAAGAAAAAAGAATCGTGGAATTGAAAGTAGCTATGTTTTAGGGTAAGTTTTATTAGTTCTTGTAAAAGGAGAAAAGGATATGGAAGTATTATATTATGTGTTGTGATGTAAGTCTGTAATAGGTTGAGGGTTGTGTCTACGGGAACAGAAGTGCAGAGAGAACAGACATCAAAACTATAGAAATTATGGGTACATGGGTTTAATTGTTGTGCTTTATGTATGAAATCGGTGCTGTTTTTTAGGTGTGTATGAGAAATGTTGTTTATTAGGGGTTTAAGTTGTGTCGCGATCCAAGCTGAGAGTTTGTATGTGGGACAGTTTATATTGGAAATGATGGGGTGTAGTGGATTATTTTGTTTATGTGTTTTGGGGATTCCGTAAAGTTGTGCTAGATTATTCATGTGTGATTTTAGGTTGGTGTGTAAAGTTGGATGTTCTTTGCATATGGTTTTAAGATTTTTTGTTAAAGGTTAACTGTAATTTTTTAAGAGGGTTTGTAGTTTAGGCTGGTGTATGTGGAGGTGTCAGAGAGTAAAGTTTGGCATTTGGAAATATAGTTTGTTGTGTTTAAGATTACGATGTTGCTTCCTTTGTCGGAACGGGAGATAGTTATGTTTTTGTTTTTGTGAAGGTTATGCAATGTGTGGTAAAAAATGTCTTGTATTTGTTTGATTTGTGCAGAAATTTGTATGTGAGAGAGGATGTAGCCTTTGAGGATGTCAGTGTTGCAGTCAGTCTATTTATAGTTTTTGGTCCATATGTCGAAGTCATGAGTAAATTTCAAGATTGGGTCCGGGTTATTTAGAGCAAAAGATAACCTAATAGGATTTTTTCGTATTCAGTTAATAAGTGAAAAGAAAGATTAATAATTTTAGTAGGGTCTGAAGATACATACACGAGCAGCAAGAGTATAGGAGTCTCTTCTGATATATATATATATATTGATGTTTAATCTTGTGGAGAGTGGGCGTTTTAGAAGGTTTTGTAGTTTTTCGAGGAGATTCGTAATTTGTAGTAGATAGGCAGTTTAGAGATTTTGAAGCTTTGTTGAGATTCTAAATGTTGTTTTTTTTATTTTTTGTTTTAATATCTTTGATTTGTTTTGTTAACTAGTGTTTCTAGATCGTGAAGGAGTATTAATTTTAGATTTTTTATTTGAGGTGGACAATAAAAAAAGTTTTTTTGGAATTAATAAATGTTAAGGACATTTTGATGAAACGTATGCTGCGCTTTTTAATATTGCAGCAGTCATCAACATCGCCTATAGTGTCAAAAAAGTCTCGTGAGATGATAATCATAACCATTTATTCATGAATGCGGGGTGGCATATTTTATTATTTATTGCTTTCTTTATGGCAGTTATTGTGTATTTTTAGGTACACCCTTGAGAAGTTATTGGTCTCTTGCTTTTTGGCTCACTTCTGTATGAGATTTTAGGATTTAAAACTGGTTACCATTACTTGATATTTTATTGGCACACTAGTTAATATTGTTAAAACCTTTACAATCAATTTTTAAAACTTAATTTTAAAACATTCAATCCAGGAAGGGAAAGATTCCTTTATTAAAACTAGAAAATTATTAAATAGCTTTCGTACAAGATAATTACTCCAAGTTTGTGCTGCTTTTAATGAACTTTATTTGGGTATGATTTTACGAAAATTGACTGCTTCAGCAACCAAAATAGTCGAACGCAGCTGGGAAAACAAAAGTCTCAAACTTAAAAACCATGATTAAAAAAACTCAAACAAGTCTTCCTTTCTATACACACGTTATTCTTTTTCACTCTCTTTTTTTCCACTCCTTTTTTCAAGGGTAGGAGATACTATCGTTCCAATAAGTTAAAGAAATAAAGCTGGATCAATTTGGATATTGAGTCTATGTGTAATATTTCTTATGCAGCAGGAAAAGATTTATTCGCGAATGTATGTGGATATTGTATTTTAATATATAGTATATATAGTATATATAATTATAATTATAATATATATATATATATATAATATACTATATATATATATTATATATATATATAATATATATATATATAATATATTTATATATAAAATATTATATATTAATTATATATATATTATATATATATGTATATATATATATATACTATAATATATATATATTATATTATATACTTAATTACTATATATATATATATATATATATATATATACTAATTTATATATATAATAATATATTATATATATATATATATATATATAAATATATGTATACTAAATAATTATATATATAATATATTATATATATATATATAATACTATAATATATTATATATATATATATATTATATATTAATATATATATACACCTGTGTGTTTTGTGTGCTAAGTGTATATATGTATATATAAACTTCTGTAAACATATATATATATATATATATATATATAATATATATATTAATTATATATATTATATTATATATATTATATGTGTGTGTGTGTATGTGTGTGTTTTGTGTTTTGTGTATGTATGTTTGTATGTGTGAGTATGCGATATATTGATATACTAAGACAGGCTAACTCATTTTAAAAGTGGATAAACCTAATTTTCAAACCATTATTAATGTAATATATATTATATATTATTATATAATATTATATATATATTAATATATATTTTAATAATATATTATTATATATATAAATATTTATTATATATTATATTCTTTATGGGATTGTTCGGGCATGAAGATAAATCCTAAGAACAATCCTGTGGTTTATCAATTGTTGTTGTCTCACGATATCAAGCCATAAACGTCTGATATAGTTTAAACTCTTCTTGATCGATCAGTCTCGGCTCAGTGTTGATAGCCGTACGAGCCTTGAGGATGTTTTTCAAGCCTTTTTGTACTATTTCTGTGATTCCCACAATCAATGGAATATTTCAATATATTATATTCCACAATCTGTGAGTTTCGTAATTTAGTCTTGTATTTGAGTTCTTTTTCCTCTTTCGTAGGCTGAGATCGCCCTCATCGCCGGGATTCGGACTCTAATCCAGCATTTGTTCTAGTTTTTGTTATGGAGTTATAGTCTTGGTGTAAAGTGTACTTGTGCGTCGTTTGGTATATTGTAATCATATAATATTAAGACTCTGTTGTTTTCTTCTATATTGTTTGGTAAATGTTTCTAGTGTTAACTGTATTTATTCGTAACGCAAATTATCTGGATGAGTATATAATGCTATTAGTCCTTTATTAAGGTGTTACAATTATTGGCAAATATAAGCCGTCAGCAGCAAACTCACATCAGATAATATGTGACATACTGATTCTGACATATCATTGCATCATTCTGCATTGTCGATATATTTTTGGCCTTCTATGGTGCTTTTTGACAGTTAGTCCCTGAGGCATTGATCTTGGGCTGCTCGATGGTTCTTTATCGTTCATTTATTAGTCATCTATTTATTATACGTCATTTGAATTTGAAAGTGTCATGAAGGCTTCATCAGTATGTTTTTATGGTGTTAGCAAATTGTGGTGATTTTTCCATTGTTCAAGGTTTGCTTCTTCTCTCTTCTCTTTGTGTCATCTTAGCATTCTTTATTTCTCTCCAAACTTTCATTGTTTTTTACTTCTTCATTAATTCTCACATCTCTTATATAGTCATTCATTTTTTTAATAATTGAAGTTGATGAAGGTTTCAAGCTTTCATGCTCATATACATGAATCTTTCCTCTTTGCCCTTCAAATACTTCCCAATTCCTATTATTTCAGCTTTGTATATTATATCTATTGTGGGTACTCCCATTCCTCCTTTTTTCTGGATACATGTATCCGTGTACACATTGAATTTTTTATAGGTCATCTTAATGTGCGTGCAGCATTTCCTGTCAGAAAATAACCCCCTGATTTAATCCTCGAAAGCCGTACGATCCCACAGATCTTTGATTACTGGAAGATCGCCAGGTGTTAATGGCTGCATCTTTGTTTCTCTGGGGTTAATTCGTTTTAAGATTAATTTTATCTTCTCCATATCCTTTTTATTTTTCCTTCATTATGTTGTTCTCTATTTTCTGATCTTCTATACGAGTATTTATACGTGTGTTCTGTTTCTAAACTCTTAATTATATTCCTTACAATTTCTCTCTTTAACTTATTCCTGTTGTTACCCGGGTCGCTAGACAGTCACACATAAGATCTGACAAATTCCATGCTATGTCTTAGAAAACCTTTTTTAACGATTTCTATTTGGTTTTAATGGTTTCTCTATTTGACGAGTAAGAGTATAAGTCGTCTATATAAAATGGTGGAATTATTTTGTGTTTCTTCTCGTTTCTCGATTTATAGCGATATCTGCAAACCATTAATTAAAGCACTCAGAGGATTTAAGCTTTCATACAGTCCGCTACTGCCCTGGCAACTGCATAATATAGTCTATTAATCTCAGTCAAACTACAATTGGCTGGGATAATTCTTGGTAGTACTTTATCTGCTATATATAGTATATTTTTTCCATTTGAACGCAGTTCCGATTTTTTTTTTATTTGCATATGCCTGTAATTCTTATGAAGGTCTTACATATCTGTATTTTTGCTATTTTTTAATCAACATTCTCCCTTGAGCACGATCTTCGTTTCTGTTTGCACATTCTTATCATTCATCAGTTCTTCCTCTGTCGGTTAGTCTTCTGTTGTATTAACCGTTAATACATTTTCCATCTACTCTTACATCGATTTTCTGGATCCGGTTTCCATTTCAATTCACCTATTTCATTCCACCTCTTTACTTCAATGTCGCTAACCACTATTCTTTCTATTATGTTGTTTGGTCCTTGTCTAGATTTTCTTTTTGATACAGGTCCTTTATATCAATCAATATTATTTCTTATTGTGATCATTTGTGTTAATTGTCCTTTTGTTTTTTATTTGTTCTATCTGTTTTCTTGTTTGTTTTGTTTTCTTTTCTTTCAATGCTCTCTTTGGTTCGTGTTTTTCTTTTATTTTCTAACTAATGTCTATGGAATGTGTTGTTACATCAGCTATGTTATCGTTTTAGAATGTTATGGCGTATGTTATAAAGTTTATTATAAACTGGTAAATAATTACATAACCAATTGATTAAAATATATATATATATAGATATATATATATAATATATATATATATATATATATATATATATATATATATATATATATAATATATTATATAATTATATATAATATATATAATATAATATCATAGCGTAGCCAGGGGGGGTGAGGGGCTGGAGCCCCCCCGAAATTTTTCGACGTGAAATTTTCAGCAGAAAACAACTACAAATATATATATATATATATTAATATATAGATATTATATATATATAATCTATTATATTATAATATAATAAATATAATACTTATATATATATATAATATATATATATATATATATATATATAATATATATACATAATATATATTTTAGAAAAAATCGAAAGCATAGAAAAACAATGGACACTCAAAATAGAAATGGAAGGAAAATAGAGAAAACATTGTAGCAATAATAATTGAAATCTTCGTTATGGTGGCATCAAGGTTTGCATGAAGGGCGCTAAGGGGCTCTGGACTTTGAATTAATCAACTCCAGCTGAAAATGACGTAAATTTTAGAAGCCTTCTTAGGTTCGAGCAAAATGGAGGTGAACCATGTTTTGAAGACCATTACTTCTATCGTCCAAAATTCAATGTATACGAGAGTCCGATGATACAGAATGAACTCATACAGTCGATCATTTAGTCAGCTTTTACAAAGGAAAATAGTGGAAGAAGTTCTAAAAACATTTTTTTTTCAGATTAGTGATGAAACAACGAATATTTACCAAACAGAACAGTTTTCACTTTGTGTAAGGTAAGCGATTGGTGGAGATGGAGGTGATACTCCTTTTAATTTATTATTTATTTTTGTATTATTTGTTTTCGGTTATGATACTCAGGGAAAGATTGCAATTAATTTTTGGAGAGGAGTCGCGCTATATTGGTTAAACTCGAAAATTTAAAGAGGCCAGGGATATGAGTGGCGTCTCTTTCCATGAAGGCAGATTCTCGAGGATGATCTGTTTTATTCGCGGATGAGTATCTAAAGTTATAACCATTGTGTACACATTGTTTAAATTATGTTCTCAGACTTTTAAAATTCAGGCAATTCGAAACGTCTTGGATTCATCTCTGAAATATGCACTTTTTTATCGATCGAGACCGAAGAGCACAAAACTTCTGGAAGATAAAATAAAAGAGTTTTCTTGTAACCAAAATAACAAGAGGATCAAAAAGATGTGCGAGACCAGATGGTGTGAACGGCATGAAGCGGTTTTCCTTTTTAAAGAGACTCTTGAGCCAATACTTGCCTCATTGGAAGAAATAAAAGAATGGCCTGGTGAATTTATCACAGAAAGCTACTTCGTTGTTAAATTCAATAAGTAATTTGAATTTTTATAATACCATTTATTGTTTTAAGTAAATTTCTTGATGAACCTACACATTGTCAAAATAAGGTGTACAAGAGTGTCATGTAGAAATTGTCAGTGACATAATTTGGGTGAAAGACTTTTCAACTTGAAAAAGATATAGACAAAATGGCAACACATGAGTTTAAAACATATTACACACAACTAATGTTAAGCGACAGCTTTAGGTATGAACTAACATTTTTATCCAAAAAGATTACGAGTTTCAGAAAACATCGTTGTATGTGCATATACAGAATCACGATCATATTAGCATTTTACTTTTTATTTCGTTTAATTGATGATACTGATTTTTCGTTGACTGATCGATTTCTCTCGCGATTAAAACTAATATATTTAATTAGTATATTTTAACAGAAGTGCGATGTACTTATATAGCATAATTGAAAAAAGCTACCTCTTTATAATAGACTACTTCCAGACAGACCTCAGAGGATACTAACAGAAGAGTGGTGTCTCTGGCAGGGTAAATAGCTGCCAGAAGAATGAAAAACAAAACTGAGGCGGTGCGTGGTTAGTGTGAGCAGAGAGGTTTCTAAGGATTGCTACTTCTGATATTTAGCATGTATTGCCTGTATCCACCGCAAGTAAAAGAACTTTTGCACATAAGTGGCGTCTGAAAACGTATTGCGGATAGTGTTGGAGAGGATGCGGCATTACAGGTTTCTTTTAACTGTCAAATCATGAGATCTAGCACAGAAGTCAGCATGAAAATATTTTGAATCAATTCAGTCAAAAAGCAAGGAAACTGAAATTGACTTAAGGACGATGGTAAGTTCTTCTCACTGAGAATTATATATTATATATATTATATATATATAATTATATATTCTATATATTATATATAATATATAATATATATATTATATATATTATTTATATATATATAATATATATTATATATTATATATATATAGTTATATATTTATTTATATATAAATATATATTTATATAATAATATATATTATATATATATATATATATATATTATATATTACTAAATATATATATATATATATATATATTATAATATAAGAAATAATATAATATTATAAATTTAAAAGAAATGATGTATCTAAAATAATAATTATATATATATAATATATTATATATACTATATATTAATTTTATTAAAATTAATAAAATTAAAAAATATTATTTATATATTATATATATATTTATCTATATAATAGTATATATAAATATATATATATAATATATATATATAATATATATATTATATATATATATATATATAATATAATATATAATTATATATTTATTAATATATATAGTATATAATATATAATATAATATATATTAATTTATATAGATACTATAACTTATTTGAAATGTAACATTGTGAAAGTCGCAAAGCCCCCGAAAATTCCTGGCTACGGCCTGAATATCATAGTATACTATATATATATATATATATAGTATATATATATAATATATATTATCATAATATATTATAATATATATATATATAATATATATATACTATTATATATATATATATATATTAGTATATCTATATATAATATATATTTATTTATATATCTATGTATATATATATTATCTTTATATATATATATATATATATTTATATTTATATTTTATAAATATTATTATATTATTTATTAAACATATAATATAATATATATATATTATATATATTATATAATATATATTATATTTTTTTATATTATATATTATTAATATAATTATTATTTATATATATATTTATATATATCTATATATATATAATTTATAATATCTAATATATATTATATATATATATTATATTATTATATTAATATATATATATAATTATTATTATATATAATATATATATATATTAATATATAATTATATACTATATAAATATATATATATATATATATATATATATAATAGTATATATTAAAATAGAAAATTAACAGGTTGCAGACGTTGTTGTCCGGATGCGTTCGACTATTTGGTGTTGCTGACAGCAGTTCGAGTCTCGTAAAATGAATACTCAAATAAGTTTAGTTTAAAGAGCATTAGACTGAGGAGGTCATTTATTTGAGCGAAATCTTTTATAAGGATGTTATTGGTTTTAAAAAAAGAATACTTGGCCTTAGGTATTGATATGTTGATTAAATTACTTTTAAAATTTGATGGTAAGGTTTTAAAAATGATAATATGTGCAATCAAAACGTATAATTAATGTAAACAGTTTTAATCCTAAAATGCTCATACAGAGTAGAGCCAAAAAGCAGAGACAATAACTTTCAAGGGTGTACCTAACAAATATATATATATATAATATAGTATATAATATTATAATATATTATATATATATATATATATTATATTATATACTATATATATAATATATATTATATATATTATATATTATAATAAGATATATCTTAAGGTATATTTTCTTCTTCTTCTTCTTTATTACGCTTTTTCCCAAAGATTGGATTGAGTGTGTTTACTGCATCGGAAAAAAAGCAGTAGGAAGAATTTTGAACAAAAGTCAAAGAAGCCCAACTTAACCGCGCCATCCGTCCATTATAGTCTGAACTCGTGCAATAGAAATGATCTAGAGCTCACGGACCCCGGACGGGAATCAAACTATGGTAAATCGTCAATGTAGGGTTCATCCCTTGGCCAGGTGGGCTAACACATACACTTAAAACGCTGCATTCTCCTATGCATAGCAATTTCTTCCTACTCTGCAACCAATTCTCCTCCTGCAGACATTTTACTGACTAATCCTTTTTCTTGATCTCGCCAGCCGATCGGTTCCCAACATCTCCCACTAAACATATGGCATTAACAACGATATCATTCTTCTTACATGACCAACATTCTCAAACATATTTCATTTATCTCTGTTGTACCCTTTCTTTCACACCAACAAATCTTAAACGTATTTCTTTTTATAATATTCTCACCACTAGCACGCAACTAGATTGTCCATCTAAACACAATTGAACTTTAGATCTATATTCTATTCGACATAAGTCTCATTTATCATACACGGTCCAACATAACCTCATAGCAGACCTAGCGCAACTCCAGACTTAGTCCTTTACTTTCACCACGGATTTAATTTGCACAGCCACTTCTGCAATTCACAACGTTTCCTACTACCCTCTGCCATCTTGTTCCCTTCTATCCAACAATCACGCTAAATATTTAAACTGCAGACAACTGTTCAAGCTGTACTAATTAACACTTCTGAGGGCTATCCCATCAAAATAACCTTATCTATTATCTACGTTTTACCCTTTCAAAATATACATAATATCGATTTTCTTTTACATTCCCAGACACTTGTACAAATAACATACAAGTAAATGTCAAAATTATAGGTAGGTAAACCTCAATCTTCATACTCCATCATTTTTAAACATTTCTGCACCCCACCATTTTTATAACCCTCAAATATAAATTTGAATAACAGGCAATAAAAACCTCTCTCCTCAACTATTATATAAACCAATCACTTTATGACACATTATTCTTATCACGCCTTATCCTCATAACGTACATTTTTGATCCTTCAGAAGCCTAACCACAAACACATAATATCACCAAACTGGCCATAGAGCTTCCTATTAAACAACTACATACTCTGTTGCATATCATAAAACGCTAAATGCAATTTATTCTCTTCTTCTCCTCATTTTCTCAATCATGTGTTTCAATGTAAAGATTTGATCCACACATCTCTACACCTCCTAAACGCACCTGTTCTTCACCAATCAGTTCCTTCAGTCACTCGACGCCTCTTTCGAAAAATAACAGAACTAGTTTTTCTTACAACAGCTCATAAACTTATTCCCCACTAACAATAATTTCTTACTACGTTCCTTTTATCCTTACCCTTTTAAAAGAGGTACTTATGATTCTCCAGCCCCCGCCACTTGGAACTATACCCTCATAAACGTTATATAACACTTATAAATCCAATAATCTCCATCTGCTTTCCGTTCATTGGATCTTCACGCAGTAATTTCATCTAATACCTGCAGATTTGCCATTCTTAAACTTTCTCACTCTATTACCTCCTCCTTGCTAAAAACCTCATCCAAAATACTATTAATTCTTGCACCATACAAGCACACAACACAGATACTGATCATTTTCATTACTGCAATTATGCAGATTTCGAAGTGTCTTTCCACACTCCTCACATCCATTCATCATTAGCAAAAGGAAATCTAATTATTATGGTTTATATAATATATAACTATATATATATATATATATATATATATATATATTATAATATAATATATTATATATATTATATATATATATATCTAATATATATATTTTTATATATATTATATATTATATATATATATATAGTATAATATATATATATATATATTATATTATTATATTATATATATTTATATTATATATATATATATATATATTATATAGTATAAATATAGTTAATATTTTAAATATAATAAATGTATAATAATATCTTACATATCAATTTTTTTTTTTTTTTTTTTTTTTTTTTTTTTTTTTTTTTTTTTTTTTTTTGTTACGCGAGCAAGCTCCTCGGTTTCAAGGAAGGGGAATAAAATAACCCATAAATAAATAATAAAAATAAATTACATAAAGGAAACAAATTAAAATGAATGGAAAGTAAACAACCTGTCTTCCTAACGCAATTCTCAGGTGGGAGCAGAACGCGGGACTAGAATAGAGGAAGATTGAATGTAGCCGGAAAATAAAAAGAAGGCAAGGAGTTCCACAACAGATGTGCAGAAAGAAAGAGGTAGCAAAGTGTGATCGTTGAGTCATACCAATATCAACACAATTTTATGAAGAACAAGGCACTCTTGTTGCGAGGGGCGCCAGTGGATGAGAAGTGAGAGGTCAATTTCTCTCGAGCAATGCCTTTGAAACCTATAGAAAAGAGATAGGGACAATCGTCAGACTCCCCAGAGAAAGAGGGTCCAAGGGAGTCAGACACAATAGGACAGGTTTAAAGCCTCTTAATTAGCTTAGCTATCAGGGACAGAGTGGAACCAGATCATCCAAAGTGGGAAAGTATTCCATAAGGGCTGATATAAGACCTTATATAAACTGGAGTACTGAGAAAGAAGAAAAAAAAATCACGCGATCTGGAACTCCCAGCTCTTTTGAGGCCATTTTAGCAACCCATGTGATGTGAGGTCTCCAAGACAATTCACTATTTATGTTTAGTTCTAGAATGTTTATGTTGTTTACGGTAAGACATTAGAGCGTCAAAGGGATAGGAAGTGGAGCGTATTTAGGAGGGAATATGAAGAAGTTTGCGTTTTTCAAAGAGTGAATTCCAAGATTACAGGTTTTCCACACTGAGTAAATTCCACCAAATTGCAGAGAATTGATCAGAAGCTGTAGACGAGAGGCAATCTATGATAGAAAACGAGGGAGGACAACAACTTTCTCCTGAAAGAACTCAGAGTTTGATTGCTGAGAGTACAACTTACAAGAAATGAAAGTGCAGCTAAGAAGATCGTTGATGAAAAGTAGAATAAAGTTGGAGATAAAGAAGAACCCTGAAGCCACAATTAATAAGAAAGGACGAAGAGGTTGCTCATCAAGCAAGAGTGAAATGGATCGATCTGAAGAAACTAGCAAGAGTAAGCAAGCGAAGGAGGAAATAGAAAGGTTTATATAAATATATATAATAATTATTTATATAATATATTATATAAATATATATATATATATATAATATATACATATATATATTAATATATAATATATAATATATATATTATTTAATAAGTATATATATGGCTTATTATTAGATAGACTGACCGATTTGGGTTTTAACTCAAAGTTGTCAGAATGTCTTTTATTAGAATTTGCCTTTTTTAAAAATAAGACACATTACGGACAGTTTTGTTTTCGAGGCAGTTTTATTGACGCTTTTGAAAATGGATGTTTTTAGACTAACATTGTCTATTTTCTGATAAGAGAAGTAGCTAGCATTTATAATCTATGATAAGCTAGACTTTAGAGTCTAAATCTTGTGTTGGTGATAAGGAATGCATAATTTAATATGAAATTTATGTTTATTCAGGTGTAATAAAAATAATTGTCGAAAGCGATTTAAAATGTGTCTTGAAGGGTATTTTTTTTTATACTCTCGCTGCTTCATAAAGTAAGATTAGTATATATATATAATATAATATATTTATATATAGTATATACTATATATATATAATATATAAAATAATATATATATATAATTATATTTATCTATATATTATATGAGGTAAACTTAAAGAATTCGTCTGACCAAAACGATATTTTAGATTATACGATATATGGTATCGAATCCGTACGCTATTCGAAAAAACCTATTCCATATTATGAAGCCAGACTATGGGTCTATGTTTTCAGTATGTTTTGAATGCATAGGAAGTAAGATTTGTACTAGATGAATTTTAAAATATGGAATAATTTACTAAAATATGGAAATTTAAATAATAACTGCAGTGTAATTGCTTTTCGCTTAATCAATGTTTAGATACAATTTAAGCAAAGTGCATTTAAGCAATTTTTAGATTTAAAGGTAAATTGATTTACATTAATAATATGTCAAAAATTTCGGCAGCATAATATATATATTATAATATGTAATATATAATATATATTATATTATTATTATATATATATAAATATAGTATAATTATATAATATTATTAATGATATATTATATATATATATATATAATATATATATATAATATATATATACATGTATATTATAATATAATGATATAATATATATATATATATATATATAATATATATATAATAGATATATATAATATATATATATAAATATATATTATTATATATTTATTATATTATATATATATATATATATATATATATATATATATATATGATAGTATATCATACATAATATATATATAAATATATTATTATATATATATATATATATATATATATATTAATATATATATTATATATTATATATATATATATATACTATACATATTTTATATATATATATTATATATATATATATAGTATCTATATATATATATATATACTTATATATATATATATATTAAATTATATATTTTATATATATATAATTATATATGATATTATATATATAAATATAATATATATATTATATATAATATAGTATAAATATATATAGTATATATAATATATTAAATATATATTCAGTATATATACTTAATATATATTATATATATATATATATATATAATATATATATATATATTATAATATAATATATATATATATTATTATATATATTATATATATATATATAATATTATATATACATATATTATATATATACTATAAATAGTAATAATATATATTTTATTATATATTATAATATTTATATATAATATAATAGTATATATATATATATAATATTATAATATATTAATATATACTAAAGCTTAGTTATATATAATTATTATAATATATAATATATATATATATATTTATATATATATATATATAATTATTATATTTATATATATATATATATATATAATATAATATATTATTATATATATAATATATATATATTATATTATATATATAATATATATTATATATATTATATTTATATAATATTATATATTATAAATATAGTATATATGTATATATTAGAATATAGGTGGTTTTTTTTTTTAATATTTCTTTTAATTTTTGTAGGTACAATAAAAGATTTCCTAAAGATGACACTTTGAAACTTTCTCGAGGTATAAGCAATGAATTATCATAAGTCGTTGAGTTGATATTATTAAACTTAAATATTGTTAATTGGTTTTTAAAGACAAATTTAGGTGGCAATTAGGTTGCAATGTGTGCAAGGTGAATCAATCTGGTAGGTTTTTATTGCTGTGGCAACGTAGTATTCATGAGGTGTTAGGTTGCATTGCTGATGAAAACGTGTAATATCTAGTTAAGTTTGGCATTGCTGTGCAACGTGTAAATTCGATAGGGTTAGGTTAATTTACCTTTTAAGTATTGGTTAGAAAAATGACGGTTAGGTGACACAGATTTATACGATATATTAATATATATATATTATGTATATATATATTATATATAGTAATATATATATAAATATATATATTATTATATAATAGTATAATAATATATTATTATATATATACTATATAATAGTAGTATGATATATATCGATATCGATACATATCGATTTCGATATATCGAATATCTAAGGTAGACGAAAGGTTCAGTTTTAAATATATATATAGATATAGTATATATATATATATAGTATATATATATATATATATATATTAATATAATATATATATATTAAATATATATATATATATATATATTATATAATTTTGTCCATGTGCTGGGATATTGGGATAAAACAAACTAGAAAGAGATGACAAGGACAAGGATATCTGTAAAGGTTAATGGTTTGAGACGATTTGCCAGGTATAAAGAAGCAGGAAAAAGGTCCCAGAATTGGTACGTATAGGTAATTAAGTGTTTTAATTAAAGCATATTATTTTGGTGATTAAGTGAATTAAACGCATTCATTTTTTAATTTTCTAGAGGAATGATTGTGGGGCAATGTTAAAGATTTGAGCGTGGAATGATTTGAAGGCGATTTAAGACGGATTTTGTAATCAGCGCTGTCGGACAATCTGGGTTTTAATGATAACTGTTTTGACGCATGGACGTAACCAGATTAATAAGGGAGCAATATTTGATGTTTCACAGCAAGGTTTAAAATGCAAAACTGGCAGATATGATAAACTTGTTAAAGAAAAGCTCTTCCCGGTTTATAAAGATTGTAACTCGTGAGGTGTGAGTTAGCCTGGTTTGTCACTATTATTACGGCATTTTAGTCAGGCAGGTTACGTGATGTGCTGGGATATTTGCAGGATGCATATTTTCAGGGTTTATATTTGCAAGATATATTTTCCAGGTTTATATTTGCAAGATGCATTTTCAAGGTTTATATTTGCGAGATGCATATTCTTAAGGTTTATATTTGCGAGATGCAAGGTTTATATTTACGAGATGCATATTTTCCAGGTTTATTTCAAGGTTTATGTATTATTTATATTTTCAAGATTCAGGTTGGAGAACATTATTATACTCATTGAGCGTGAGTTAATGATGACCTGGTTTACTTGTATTCGAGATTTGAAATATGTATTTTTGTCCCGGTTCACGTGTGATCTCGCTTTATGGAATTTAATTACTGATATAAAGATTGTTACGATGTATGGAATTTAATTACTGATATAAAGATTGTTACGATGTATGGAATTTAATTACTGATATAAAGATTGTTACGATGTATGGAATTTAATTACTGATATAAAGATTGTTACGATGTATGTTCAAATTATAAAATAAAGTCCTGTACTGATGATATTTACGACCAAGAAAGATAAATTGTCATGAATGGAAATAAATTACGAAAATCTATTATTTATTTTATACCTCCGCGTAGACAGCAGATCATAAGAAAGGTTACTGTTATCACTTGTTATATGATTAAGATGCCAAACATTTAAAAGTTGCACGGTTAAATTGATGGCTTTCGTAGAGTGTTGGACGAGCCCTATTACTTATTATTTTTATATTGTTATATATAGTATACTATATTATAATATTTATATATATATATATATATATATATATATATATATATATATATATATATATATATATATATATATATATATATATATATATATAATAATATATAACAAAAAATGAAATACGTACAGATATGAGGTAATTTGAGAGAGAGATTTAATAAAGATAAATTAGATCGTTCCTGGGAGCCGACAAGTTAAGAAGCGGGAAAATGTGGAAGTCGGAATAAATAAGCAAGCAAAGAATAGTTTGAAAGAGGAAAAAGAAAACCCGTTAGAAAACGGGAATCGGAGTTGGGCCTGAGACGAATCTGGGCTATAAACTGAATGGACGAACTTTGGCTTCGGCGAACAATTAGCGCTGCAGTCATTTAATTGGAGGAGCGTGAACAGGCCAGCAAGTTTTGTGAATTGGGAATTAGTCACACCTCTTCTCGATTGATTGATCAAGTGTCTTGGTAAGGATTTTCGGGTCAGTGCGAGAAAAGGTCGCAAGGAGCGAGATGTAGTTTATTCTAGGAAAATAGGGTTAAAGGCATTTGTAAGTGGTTTTATTTATTATCTTGTGACTGAGACGGATTTTTGAAATATTTTTGTGAATACATTTTTTAAGCGAATTTTCTAATGACATTCTGTTAAAGTTTTTCGAAACGAATTTTAATGAGGGCCAAAGATAAAGAATCAGAAAGTGAAAGGTAAAAGATTTATTATGTTTGGAGTATGAATTTGGTTAACATGAATAGTATGAAAAGTGTTATTTGTTAAAATCCTTCTTTCCATATTTGCAAATGTTTCATAAACAGGTTGAAATTTAAATAAGAAGATAAAAACTCTCCGTTTCAATATATATATATAGATATATATTTATAGTATATATATATATAATATATGATATTATCTTATATATATATATAGATATAATATATATAATATATATATATATATCGTATATATATTATATATATATAATATCTAATATATATTATATATATATATATTATGATATATAATATATTATTTCATTATTTTATTTCACATGGCTTTTCAATATATAATGTCATTAGGTTTCGGCGTACGTCGGGCTACTCAAAAATAGACATTAGGTTAGTTTTCCTTGGGGGCTAACAAATTCATTAGGTTAGGTCTAAATGGTGGGGCTAACAAGATTCCATTATGTTTAGGTCCTAGCTGGTGGGCTAAACAAGATCGCATTTCGGTTAACGTCTATTTCGCGTGGGCCTATTGACGTCTTAAGTTAGTGATAAAGTGGTTAGGTAGACAAGATTTTAAGTATATATTATATATTTTATAATAATAATAATATATATATATATATATATATTATATATATATATAAATATATTATAATATAAATATAATATATATATATATATATATAGATATTATTATATATATATATAATATAAAAAAGAATACTATATATATAATAATATATATATACATATATATATAATATATTATATATATATTATATATATATATATATATACTATAGAGAAGGAGAGGAGAGAGAGGAGAGAGAGAGAGAGAGGAGAGAGAGTGAGACATGTCAGTTGTGCTCTTCGCTGTTGCGAGACTCTTACAGAATTTTACTTATCCATAACTCCTTCGAGTGCGAAAGACTCGTTCTGACTTCTTTTATGGTAAAGTTATAAGAATTACTATATATATTATATATATAATATATATATATTATATATATATATAATAATATTATATTAATATATATATTATTAATATATTATATTATAAATATATATATATATATAATGTTTTACCATACAAAATTAATTTTATATGTTAAAAAAAAGGACAGAATAAATAAAGTGCACAAGTGAAGAGTGATCATGAATTGCACATCAAACTTGAATATTTTGTTTAATAAAAAAATTCTTAATTTTGATCTCCTAACACAAATGAAAATTGAAAGACTTTCTTACGTTTATTTTCTGAAAGCTATGATGAACACCTTCATAAAGTCGTTCTTAGATTTTCTTCTCCTGATAAGAATTGAAAAAGTATGTTTTGAGTCTTTTTAGAGTAGAAATAAGTTTATGTTGGGATAGTTTTCATTTCTTTGAAGAAGTAAGTGCTAAGATTCATAAACAATTAAATATGACTGCACAGATCAAATTTTATTTTACAAAATTAGTAAATTAGTGAATAGATAATCCGATGGTAATGAGTAACTGTTACAAGAATTAGTGAGGTATGGACTATAATTGCGAACTTGCTCCTAACTGGTTGAAACATCAATTAAAAAAATAAAGATTGTAATTACCCTATAAGATTGTTACATTTTAAATTGATTTCTCACAAGAGGCACTATCATGTTTCTTCATTATTAGAAGCAGAAAGTTCTGGTTGCGACTTCCAGATAAATTTTGAGAAATGTTTCGTTGATTGTTTGCTTGAAAGATCCTTATATGAACAACATTACATTTCAAAATAATGATTAAGAGCATTTGCTGTCACTAAATATGGAGATGCAATACATAATAGAAGAGTGTTTGAGAATAAAGTTAAAGAAACTAAATAAATATAAATACATTGTAACAAATTTGCTTATTGCTTCAGAAACTTAAAAAGACTTAGTTTTATTGAAAAAGGTTTTAATATCTTGATCATGTCAGGCTCCTCTTAAAGTAGTCTGGCTTGGCAATCTAAATAATGGAATATACGTATTGCATTCGACTGCATTATAAGTTTCTAATGTGATTGTAAACTTCACATGGATGGTGAACAAGAACAAATACATTATTTCGCAGCTGGGGATATTTTTTCCGAGACGACGATCATAAGACGAT
>JABUQX010004820.1:0-5000 GCA_015478945.1 Trachelipus rathkii
GAGGAGGAGGGAGGGGGATTAGATAGAAGAGATTTATGAGTGATGTTTTGTTGTTAATCCTTGGATAGTGAATGTGCTGATTTCTTGGTGAATGTATCTAGTTCGTGTTTGTATGTAGATATTTTCTGCGTTAAAAGTCTGTTCGTTCTTCATGAACATATACTGTTGCAGTTGTCAAGGTATTTTGGTATAGGCATGTTTTTTTTTTTTTTTGTTTTTTTTTTTTTTTTTTTTTTTTTACTGTGATTTGTTTTTTCTTTTCAACTTTTTTATTTAAAATATTGTTTGAAGGGTCACTTTGTATATGCTGTGGAATGAACTTTTTTCATGATGTTTGTATTTATGTTATGTATGGGTATCTATGTTTTTGTGTTAGATGGGTTGTAATAGGTATGTATTTTCTTTGAATTTTTTTTAGCGAATTGTGTATTATATTGGGGGATATTTAAGTTTTAATAATGTTTTTGGATCAGGATCTGCAGCTTTTTCTTAAGCCAGTGGGAGGGCAATTCTGAAGGCATATTTTCCAAAGCGATTAATTGCCCTGGCTGGTTTTGTGTGTTTTTGTATTACGGAGTTACAATGAATGTATGTGGGTTGGAAGTTGGTGTTTCTATAATACAATGAACGAGGGTTTTGGTATTGTGGTCGTTAGTAATGAGTGTGTCCTAAAAAGGGCGATAGGTTGTGGAGAGATTTCCATTGTGAATGTATATCTGTGTGTATGGTGTTTCTAAATTAGAATGTTTTGAGGTGGTGGTTGTGTTGGGATGGCCAGCTGAATATGTCATCGACATAACTGAGCCAAACACAACCTGTGAGAAGTGTATGGGGTAGAATGTAGTAATATTCGATGAAGTTCCTGTAATATGTTACTGGTGCATGGTTGACAAGGGGCAGCCCATGCCACAGTCCGTGTGTTTGTTTGTAAAATTGTTTGGTCAAATTGAAAATAGTTGTGTTGTAAAGTAAGTAAGATGAGTTGTTTTAAGATGAGAAACGGGTGTGAGAGAATGATGTTGTTTTCGGATTTGTATTTATTTAGTTAAGAGTTCAAGGAGATGTGGGACCTGGACAGAAGTGAAAAGAGAGATAATGTCATAGCTGACAAAAGTGTGGGTTTTAGTGTTAAGAAGAGGTTTTGTTGATGAAATTAATGTAATTTTTTAAGATTGGAGTTAGAAATAGGGCCAAGTAAAGGTTTAAGATGTGTAGATAGCCATTGTGAGAGTTTGTATGTATTGCTGTTTATATTGGAAATGATGGGGCGTAAATGTATATTTTGTTTGTGTGTTTTTGGTACTCCGTAGAATTGCGATATGTTGGTCATGTAGGCTTTGAGTTGTTAGTATAGGGGTTGATTTTTGAGTATAGTATTAAGTGTAGAGTTAAAAGTTGTTTGAAAAGTGGTATGAGGGTTTTATGTGAGTTTTTCGTAAGTGTGGGTATTCAATAAAGTGTGACATTTTGTATTGTAGTCTTGTGTGTATAGTTATCATGAACACACAACGGTTATCAGTTTAAACGAGCGAGATTGTGCAATACAATTTCATCTCTGTTCTCTTTCATCTGCGTTTTTACTCTTGCTATTATTTTATGTGGCATTGTGTAAAAAATTTGCAAATGAATAATCAAACTATGCATACATTTTATTGGAATACCCTGCATATACACACCCACACACGTATTAATATATATATATAATATATATACTATATATTTATATATATATATATATATATATATATATATATATATATATATATATATATATATATATTTTTAAATTTAAATATATATATATATATATATATAATACTTATATAAAGCTGATATTTTCATTCCATCTACAATTTTTCTAAATTTATATTGGATGTTTGCAACAATTAAGTTTTATGTGATATAGCACCGTTTTATGGTTTCTTATTGGTCACATGCCACCAAGCATCCTACTATTATTTACTCTATTGTAATATTGTAAGTGTTCCTGATGATGGGAATGTCAGTTTCCCGAAACGTCGAAAGTTAATATTTGCAGTAATTACAAAAAATTGTTCCTTCAGTATGTGTTTTCAACCAATATCATAAATGTGTAATAAATCGTTGTCAAACTACAAATAATGTTAAATAACAAGTTTTTTCATAGAGATTTTATTTATTCTAAAAATGTTTAGAGCTTTGTTACTGCTTTTCATTATATATATATATATATATAAATATATATATATATTATATATATATATATATATATATAATATATATATATATATATAATATATATATATATAAAGTATACTTCTATTGTTTGGCTTATATACAAGTACTCTGTCCTGTCCATTGGTTTCGTTATACGGAACTCCAAGAGTGCTTCAATCATTAGCCAGCGAGCATGTGATTCCGTTTTGAGGCCTTTGGAGATGGGGGTATGTAAATGTAAATATATATATATATATATATATATATATATATATAATATATATAAATTAAACACAAATATATATATATAATATATATATATATATATATATATATATATATATATATATATATTGTCCAAAAGTTAAAACTATTTTTCTAATTTAATCTTATGATTAAAAATGCAGCTCAAACTTTGAAGTCTCTTCACTTTTTATACCTTTTTTAAGTTAATTTTTTAAATTCTCCAAAGTTTATTTTATAAATGCACTGAAGTTTAAAATAAATTTTAGGCGTTTGTTTATGTCAAAATACTAACGACCTTCTTGTATGAAAATTGCTCATTTTTTATTTTGTATTTTTTATTTTTTTTATAATTAACTGTATACGTCCTGTTGATTTCTTCAATCTCCTTCATAACCTTATACATACACAAATATTATATATATATATATATATATATATATATATATATATATATATATATTATATATAATATATATATATATATATATATATATATATATATATATATATATATATATGGGGAGGGAAATAGTGCTCCCTAAGAGGCGAGATATCCCCCCCCTAGGACATATATACAGTATTAGGGTACATTCCAACCAAGGCACTCCAGTGCCCAATGGTTCGCCCCCCCCCTCTTTGCCCTCATATCTATATTCTTTTTACACAATCCCTCTCCTCATCACCAATTGAAACTTTGGGTGCCTCCGGTGGTGCGGTTGGTACCGTCAAGGAATTGCCTGCCTGTTCTGAACATCTGATACAAGGTCTCCTTGCTTTATAAATTCCGCAACCTTCGCGGTTTTAAATTTTTTGAGCAGCATCTCTCCTCCTCTAAACCTCTTTTCTTCTTAACTGATGAAATGCAGGTGTTTGAACGTTATGAACGCATACCCCACCCTGTTCTCTCTTACTGCCTCTATCCTCAATTTTCAGTCAAAGGTGGGCGTCATGCCTATGTGACCAATGATGTTGCTTCTTCTCGTGTCCCTGATTTGGAGTCTTTCTAATTCTCTACCTTATGGCTTTAGCTCTTCTGTCAATCTACTGCTAAATTCATCGGTTCTATATATCTGTCTACTAACTCAACAGACTATCCTAAATTCTTCGAATACTTAAACTCTAAATTGGAGAACATTTTCTTTTCTTCACCATTGTCCGAAATCATAATTCTCGGTAATTTCAAAGTTCACCACCTCTAATGGCTTTCCTCTAATTCTCAATATACAGTTGGTGAATATGCCAACCACTTTTCTATCCAGAATGACGTCGATCAGTTGGTGCAGCTCTCTACTCGTACTCCTGATCGTATTAGAGATGAATTCAACATTTTAGACCTTACCTTTTCCTAACCTCTAATCCTTCTCCTTATCCTGTTAAACCCTTTCCTCCTTTGGGCTCACCCAGTCGCCTTCTCTATCTGTATCTTATTCTATCTTTTCAAGTCTTCCGCAGGAAAACCCCCGCCTAAAGCGAGGACACGTTTTTAACACTTCAGTGCTGCTAACTGGTCGAATTGCGGTCGAACATCTTTGATTTCCAATGGAATAACTACAATTTTCGTTGGAAGGATTCCCGGAGTGTGATGGGCGCATCACCGATGTGATTATCTCTGGCATGGAGGCTTACATTCTATATTATTTCCTATTCGTTACAGGAACGCTGCCTTCGAGAATTACCATCGTATTCAAACTAAAGAAACTCACGCAACTTATACTTGATTCTGGAATCGTGAAGAATTTATTCTCTGTGACACTTAAAGCTCTTTTCTACGAAGAAAATGTAATAATCTTTCTAGTTCCTCTTCATCACGTCTTTTCTACATTTTACAAAGAAAATTTTAACCCTATCTTTACATCTCCCTCTTTCACTTCTGTAGTATCTTCAGACGACACAACAACCGTTTTTACCTTCCGCTGAAGCTGAACTCTTCGCTCAAGCCTTTGCTTCTAATTCCACCTTAGATGATTCCGGAGCTATTCCACTCCTCCACCGCCCTCCAACTCATTTATGCCTAACATTTCAATTTATTCTTAAAGATGTGTTAGCTCTCTATGAGCTAAACACTAAGAAGACTCACGGAACTGATAACTTTCTCCTGTGTTTCTCACTTGTTCTTTCGGGCTTGCACCCTGCCTTAGCAAACTATTCGACTTTCAACTTCGACCTTCCTTTCTTGCTGAAAACGTACGTTTATTCAGCCTGTGCCGACAAAAAGGGAACCTCTCTCAACCCTCCAATTATAATTCTATTGCTTTAACTTCGTTCTTCTAAAGCTTTCAAATCTATCCTTAACAGGAAGATTTGGAAACCTCTCAATTCTTCTAATATTTTCCCTGATCGCTAGTATGGAGTTCCTAAGAAGAGCTCTACTGATGTTCTTTCTGATTCCCTTCGACATTTCGGTGAATCTTTCGCTGTGGCACTGGACATATTGAAAGCCATCGATAGAGTCTGATAGACAGCTTTGATTTCCAAGCTTCTCTATTTTGGAATCTATCCTTCTTTCTGTGACCTTCTCTCTCTGATTTCCTTTCCGGCCAGTCTATAACAACTGTTGT
>JABUQX010004820.1:10000-13199 GCA_015478945.1 Trachelipus rathkii
TCGCTACCGCGCGAGTGATGTATCTCATTATCAAGTGTTACAAAGGATGGACGACCTACCATAACTGGTAAACCACAAAGATATATATAAGATATGGCAAGTGGTTGGGTCTCTCGTATACATCCTCGATATGGTGTGAATCTATTATTAATTGAGGGACTATTCATTCCCCCTACCTCTGTTTACCCTCACTGAGTCGGCTCTCTCAGAGCCCCTTAAATTAGGATAATAAATACTAATATATATAAATAAATAAATTCATAATAAATAATTAACTAAATGAATAATAAAATAAAAAAAAAAAATATAAAAACCTCGATAGTATATTTTTATTTAGTGTATTCTAACATATTAATTTAATGAAATAGTTGATATACTAAATAATGTCTTCTTTCGGTATAATAGCCTAAAATTTAAATGTATTAATTAGCCTTTCTCTTTAATTTTATTAAATGTCTAACTTTTCAACTGTTAATTTTTATATACTCAAAAATCAAAATTACATTAACATTATATAATGAACAATAATTTCATATTGTGCACAAAGCTCCTGAGTAGATACTTTTCCAGTTGCAGACACCAGATTCAACAGCAAAAAAATAATTTAGTATACCTTTAGTCTAATTCATGGTTAAGAGATAATAATCTAGAGCTCTATTTTCTCAGTCATATTATAGTAAATGATTAATCTAGCTATCTAATATCGCAATTAGTAATATAATATATATAATGTAAAGTGATCAATTATCCTTAGTGGGCTTATGTCTGGACAGGAATGGGCTGTGCGTTAGATTGTGTGATCTTATGTTAAGTAGTGCTCTCAAAAGCCCCATTGATATAAGAGGTTATGGTGTGTGATGTGTGAAGATCCTTTGTGTTTTGTAAAACGTTAATGTAATATTTTCTTCGTCGACGGAAAACATTCGCTTTTTACATGTTGCAACACAAAAGTATCCATGTTTGTCATGAGAGATACTTTTCTACGTAATAGGAATTCGATGTTAGAATAAGGTTAAACAGGTACGTTTGGTGCATACAATCGATTTTACCTCCCTTGCAAAACGCCAACGTTCTATTCTCTCTTAATAGAGCAAACTTTACGTAGCTGCTATGACGTCAACTTTCTCGTGTACTTAATTACGGCTGAGAATTGCTCTACTACTGATTATCCCTCCCTACGAAAGCGTTGAGGCAGCGAGCGCGGCTGATATTGAAAGTGTAGGCGTAATCAATGGCTGCGAGTAAGCGATGAGAAAAAGGCGCTGAAACAAATTGAGTTTTGTGGCGTATTAAACTGAGTTGATATGTTGAGTCTCTCTATGAGAGATCTATTTCTTCTATTTACTTTGAGCATTTAATATAACATACACATTTTTTAATTATTCTGGCTCTTTTTATTGATGAATTTTGAATCTGACATAGAGAAGTGCTCTCCAACAGTCACAACCATACTCCGTAAACCATGAACGGTGTTGTGTTTACTTTGTATTTATTTTGTTCATTTTTCGGGAGTTATTGTTCAATCGTTCTTAGCAATCGACTCTCTCTCGTTTCAAGTGCTAATAGGAGCATAAAGTTTCGAGGATAAATTAAAATTTTACTAAGTTATAATGGGAGTCACATATTTAATTATGGTAATAAAGTTAACTATTCAATCATAAATAGTATAAGAATCCATTTCACAAAATTGAAATATTTGAGTATTGTCACCAGTGTCAAAATTCAAAAGTACATTGATGGGCAAAGCTCCCATACCCCTATATGTTAAGGAAATAAAATATTTGATTTATCATATAATCCAAACCTCATCCTTATTAATATATGTTGTGCTTGTATATAATTATTTATAAGTGACTCAAAGGCTTTTTTTAGTTTAAATGTTGTGAGTTGGTTTCCTATTTTGAAAAAACTAACGATCTATATATTATATTATATATTATTAATAATAATAATATTATACATATATATACCTATAAATTTAATAAATTTAATTATATAATTTAAAATATTTATTAATTAATATATTATATTATAGTTAATATATATTTATAAAATTATATAATATTAATATATATATTAGATATATTATATATATCTTTATATATTAATATTAAATATTAATATATAGGTATATATAATATATATATTAATAATGTATTAATTATATTATTATTATTATATATATATTATATATGTGTAAATATATATATATATATTTTATATTAATTATTATATATTTTATATATTTTTTAATAATTTATATATATATATATATATATATATATATATATGTATATATTATATTTATATATTATATATTTAACTTTGCTGTGTATATTATCGTATTAAATATGTAGATAAAAATTAGATTTCTGTTAACTTTTTGCATTCTTAATATATACTTATATATATATTATATATTATATATTAATTAATATATAATTATATATGATATATATATATTAAATATATATATATAATATTATATATTAATTATATATATATATTATATTAATATATATATTATTTAATTAATATATATATATTATATATAATATATATATATATTATTAATATATATATATATATAATTAATATATATTAATATATATATTATATATAATATATATTAATTAGTATATATATATATATATAATATATATATATATAATTATATATATATTATATAATATATTAACTATATATATAATAATTCTTCTAGGTATGCGGCATATATCAATGGGCAATAGAGAGTCACTCCAGAGTGCATAAGATTTTCTGAGAGGCAACAGCCGGGATTGGGGGAAGTTCCCGCATGCAGATCTCCAATCTCAATTAATAGTGGATTTCCTGATGCATTCTTCTTTCTCGATACACGGCCCTTGTTTGTGAATGAAAGTGTTAGTGATGATATAAATTTCTCAAAAGTAGTTAGGATAAATAAATTATACCTAAAGGGATAGGTGATCTTTAATAGCCTCATTCTGTTTTTTATCATAATTTTTAAATACGTATGGGTGAATGTTTAGGTGCATTGATAAAAATACTCTAGAGTGCACAAGTAAGCTGGGCTTTTTGGCAAGGATTCAACGCTCTACTAAGTGGCGCTGATTTCGGCTCAGACTGAGTATTGGAGGCTGAAGCGAGATAATAGAATAGGGGATATTCGGTCAGTTAAATCCCTGTGCTCGAGAGAAAG
>JABUQX010004821.1:0-5000 GCA_015478945.1 Trachelipus rathkii
ATATATATATATATATATATATATATATATATATATATATATATATATATATATATATATATATATATACTTTCTACTATATATATATATACATTTCAAATGAATTCGTGGGTTTGAACCCTTACCCTTAAGATGGTACTCCAGAGTGTTACCTCAGACACGATTGGCTAAAAGAAAACCCATCATTTACCTCTGAGCTTAGCTTCCCAAGAGGAGCGAAGGCGTGTCTTGGACACTAACCTCCGACGGGCCTCCCCGCCAACACTCGGGTCGGGCGGGAGCCGTCCAGCCAAATTAATTTACACATCTTTCTCTTCAGAGAAGCCTTTCAGTAAATGATAGTTTCACCAGCAAATATGGTCTCGAAGACAACCTCTAGGTATCTCAGGAGCAAATTAAACCACGCAAATTCATTTAGTATACAAATATTTTTACGTTTACTGTAATCTTTTCAATTTGTATAATAAGAATTGATATATATATATATATATATATATATATATATATATATATTCAACTGCTGCTAATATATATATATAACATATATACTATGCTATTTGCTATATACCATATATATATATATATATATATATATATATAGGTCCTATTCTGTTTACGACTCCGTCAGTTTTGATTTTTTTTTTTTTTTTTTTTTTTTTTTTTTTTTTTTTTTTTTTTTAATTATTTTCATTGTTAACGGACATGATTCAAAAGTTCGAAATATTTTAAATAATTTTTTTAAAAATCACATTTATGTTAAATATTGTTTCAAAAATGAAATATCTCGAAAAGTACGACACTTACAGAAAAAACAATTACATATTTGGAATCAGCGTATAAAGCTTATTACCAAAATGAAAAAAAAAAAAAAAAAAAAAAAAAAAAAAAAAAAAAAAAAGTCATAAATGAAATATCTCGAAACGTACGACACTTACAGAAAACCAATTACATATATGGAATCAGCGTATAAAGCTTATTACAAAAATGTTAAAAAAAAAATAGGGGGCTCGAGCCGACGGGGACAGAGGGGGTCCCCCCCGTCGAGAGAGGCGGAACCCCCACGTCACCCAAATACCAAGAGCGGGGTTCGGAGATGGAGAACAGTCCCTACCCTGTCTCGTTCCCAGAAAGCCGAGGGAGCCCCCGACTCCCTGCCATCTTACTGCGGTTTACCCTTGGGTATTCCTTTAGTTAAAAAAGAAAATTAAAACTGACGGATTCGTAAAACGTAAAAGGTCCTATATATTTTTGAATCATGTCCGTTACCACTTAAATTGATTGTTAGGATCATGTACTAGAAATATATTTTAAAAAATCAAAAAAAATTCAAAACAACGAGGGTCATTAAACCATGCAATCGATATGTATATGTATATATATATATGTAATATATATATATATAAATAATAATATATATATGTAATATATATATATATAATAACAATAACTCTTATAACTTAATAGCATAACATACACTCTATAAAATATAATATACCATATATATATATATGTATATGTATATAATAATAATAACAATATATATATATAATATAATATATATATATATATATATATATATAGCATATATATATATATATATATATAACCAACATCATAACTTCTCTTCTAATATACTCACTGTATATGCATGTAATAATAATATATATATATGTAATATAATATATATATATATATATATATAAATATATAAATATATATATATATATATATATATATATATATATATATATATATATATATACATAATTACAAACAGTTTCAAAGTATAATTACCCTTTAATCAAATAATTAACCTCATCACCCTTTTCATCACACCAAGTTTAAGGACCAGGTGAAAACCCTTTCAAAAACATCACACAAGAATAAATAATTAAACTTAAAATTTAGGTGTAAAAATGAAGTTCAAACTTAAACATGACCACAGTTTTGCTTCGCTAATCGTTGTTATTGATTCTCTCACCAGTGAGGACTCTTTCGAACCATTAGCTCATAACTATTGTTTACTCTACTGTAACGGGAAGGTTGTTTATGAAGGTAATGATTGTCTCTAGTCAAATTATATATATATATATATATATATATATATATATATATATATATATATATATATATATATATATATATATATATAATATATATATATATATATATATATACTGTATATATATATATATATATATATATATATATATATATATATATATATATATGAATATTTATATATATATATATATAACATATATATATATTTATATATATATATATATATATATATATATATATATATATATATATATATGTATATATAGTCTCTATATATATATATATATATATATATATATATATTGCTGCGATGTTTGTGTGTGTGTGTGCGTTTATGTGTGTGTGTGAGTGTGTGTGTGTGTGTGTTGTGATTTGTGTGTGTGTGTGTGTGTGTGTGTGTGTGTGTGTGAGAGAGAGAGAGAGAGAGAGAGAGAGAGAGAGAGAGAGAGAGAATTTATATAATGCTCATTTGATAGAAACGCTATAAAGAATAACCAGATGTATTTATACATAGAAAAATGTAACCCAAAATGCTGTTTTCGTATTCCCAAATATTTTTAATAACTTTCGCGTCAAACCCTCCTACCACCATCAGTCACTCGACTTTGGTCTAATTATCAACTTACACTTTCCTAACTACAACTTCCTTCACACCATGGGATCTACATATTATGACCTTTCTACTGCATTCTCACGTTGTCAATATATATATATATATATATATATATATATATATATATATATATATATATATATATATATATATATATATATATATATATATATATAAAAATTTTTCTTATATATATATATATATATATATATATAAACATGTGTTTCCTATCACGTTACTATAGGAATTAGTGAGATAGAAATAAAACACTAAATATCTCCTCCTTCTCTCCCTTCTGTTTAGCATAACCTCCCTCTTCTCCTCCCCCCTCCCCCGCCTCTCCCTCCCTCAGAAGGAGACTTATTGCCTGAGTGTTCAAAATACTCGGCAATGATCCGGCTGACGCTGGTTTGAATTCCGAGCAATATGAATGCAATGTTTCTTCGCTAATAATTTTGAAGTTAATGTTTTGTTGACTGACGAATGAGCTTCTCTCACTCTCACGCACGCACACACACACACACGCACACACACACACTCATATATATATATATATATATATATATATATATATATATATATATATATATATATATATATATATATATATATATACTCACCATACCCTGCTATATGCTCATAACATCTTTGTATATGTAATATATGTGATAACAACTAATATATAATAATAGCCCAATAATATGTAGTATATGTATATATATGTATATATATAATAATAATATATATATATATATAATAATAACCAACAATATAATGTAATAATAATATATATCGTATCAACATGTTTAATTACAACAATATTATGCAATGTAATGTATATATGTAATAATAATAACAATAACAACAATAATATATAATAACACATAATAATAATAATAATATAATACAATAATAATAATAATGTATATGTAATATATATAATAATAATATAATAACATATATATATATATATATAATTTATATATATATATATAAAAATAGCATATATAATATATATATATATATAATATATATATATATATATATATATATATATATATATATATATATATATATAATTTATATATATATATAATAACTTATATATATATATATATATATATATATATATACCTATATATATAATAACCTTATATAACATATATATAATATATATATTAGCCATAACATCAGACCATATTGATAATGATGTCTGTGCATACCGTTGTTTTGTGAATTTTTAAAAAAAAGGTATGTTTCGACCCACCCTAATATATATATATATATAATATATATATATATATATATATATATATATACTCATATATATATATATATATATATATATATATATATATATATATATATATATATGGCATTCATATCAGAATATGATGGAGGACTGATGAGCTTATTGGGGGTAATCGTGTATTTTATAGTTTAGGATGTCTAGTGTTTCTAGTTCATCTAGGATGGGAGTTCCTCAGCTGTTAGTTGTGTTGTCCCGGTTCCGGGATGTGTGGTGGGCGTTAAAGTCATCACTTACAAATAAGTTAGTTATTGTGTTCAGGAAGGCTAGGTTAGGTTTTGTAGTTGCTGGGGCAGTATGTTGATGTAGGATGGGGAATTATATGTTTATAATGTTGCGTGTGGTATTATTCATTAGGATTTTGAAGGATTGGGTATTTAGTATGGGGTTCACTTATGAGGTTTGTTGTTACGGTTTATTTAGTGTTTTGTAGAGTTATGGTAAATTGCATTGCTTTTGATTAAAGTGATTATATATAGTGTATTGCTGGTTGGTTGGTTGTTGGTATACATGGGGTCATACCCAAATAATGGGTTTTTGGGAGTATTTATTGGTGTGTGGGCTTCCTGGTGGATTATTGATATATCGATGTTATGTTGAGAGAGGAAATCCTGATTTTTTTTTTTGTTGTCCATTAATATTTTATTTGAAGGATTTTAATTTGTCATTTGTTGATAATTTGAATTGGGGTGATTGAGGTTGTAAGGGGGAGGGGGTATATACTACGAAAACCCATATGTGGTTTCGGCTAGGTATTATTTTGATTGAAAGGAGAGTATTTATTCTTGTGATTCCACTTATACAGTTCGAGCATTTTTTTTTTTTTTTTTTTTTTTTTAATCTTTAGAACAGATGGGGAGGAATTATCTGATTGGGTCAGAATTTGGGTGTTTATCCCTTGCTTGTTGCAGTAGGAGAATTGCCGGGTTGTCGCCTCTCCCAAGTAAGAGAAAATAAGCAGAATAGAGTTTGTGAATGGGGTGAGAGAGAACTTAGCCATTCTGACCAGTTGTA
>JABUQX010004821.1:22500-35000 GCA_015478945.1 Trachelipus rathkii
CTGTGAGAAGACACTCGTGTCCCGCCCCAGCAGCCAGGCGGTCTCATCGAGCTTTGCCCTGCTGACACAGGCAGACGCGGTGGAGGTCCTCCCATCCCGCCTCAGTCCCCACGCTCTAGGCCCTGCGTACCACTCCTGAACGCAGAGAGAGACGTGACATTGACATTAACACGGGATGCTCGGAACCTCCGAGTGGTGACACCCGGGAGAAACTCATCTCCCGGATGCCTCATCATCATCTTCCCCGTTCCACCTCTCAGCATGCATCTATCTCGCGGAGAGTGGGAAGCAGGAGCGATGATGGGGCGTCTTCTGCCTGCGAGTACGAAGCGTCATTGGCACCTTCCTTACCAGGGAAGACCTCTTCTTCTTCTCGCGAGGATGGCCAATCTTCAAGTCGGGGTAAAGGTTTGTCTCGGACTCGGCTCGCCTCGTAGATGTTTCTAGACGGCCCAGGCGCCGCCTTCCCGAGATAACCTCCACCCCGCCAGAAAGATCGTCCAAGAGCTCAACGGGTCGAGAAAAGGCTCTACTTTTCCGTAAAAAGGCGGAAAATCCGCCTTTTTTCGACCTCGAAGCAGGGAAAGCTCGACCGCCACGGCTGCACCCTCTCCGGGACTCGACCCTTCGATTTGAGTTTTTCACTTTTGGTCCCGGAAGACCGCCACCTCGTTCTGGCAGTCTCTCCGTACCTCCGGCTTAGGACTCTAGTCGAGAGAGCTTTATCCCAGTGAGAGGGCAAAGGGAGGACATAATAATGCCTTCTCGCTCTCCTACTTTACGTAGGAGAGCTGCGACAACTGTGAGAAGACACTCGTGTCCCGCCCCTGCCTGGCGGTCTCATCGAGCTTTGCCCAGCTGACACAGGCAGACGCGGTGGAGGTCCTCCCATCCCGCCTCAGTCCCCACGCTCTAGGCCCTGCGTACCACTCCTGAACGCAGAGAGAGACGTGACATTGACATTAACACGGGATGCTCGGAACCTCCGAGTGGTGACACCCGGGAGAAACTCATCTCCCGGTTGCCTCAACATCGTCTTCCCTGTTCCACCCCTCCTCGTGCTACTACTATCGGGGAGAGTGAGGAACGACGGGTTCCGATGATTGGTGTCTGCCTGAGAGAAGCGTCATTGGCACCTTCCTCCAGGGAGGAAGTCCTCTACTTCTCGAGAGGATGGCCAATCTTCAAGTCGGGGTAAAGGTTTGTCTCGGACTGTGCTCTCCTCGTAGCCGCTACAAGGCGGCCCAGGAGCTGCCACTCCGAGATAACCCCTCACCCGCCTAAAAGATCGTCCAAGACCTTGGCAGGTCGAGCAAAAGCTCTACTTTTCCGTGAAAAGGCGGAAAATTCCGCCTTTTTCGACCAAAATCACGGAAAAGTTCGATCACCCGGCTGCACCCTCTCCGGGACTTGACACCTCGATTTTGAGTTTTTCACCTTTGGTCACGGAAGACCGCCTCGTTCCTGCAGTCTCTCCGTACCTCCGGCTTCCCACTCGTCGAGAGAGCAATATCACCGTGAGAGGGCCACGGGACATAATAATGCCTGTGAACTGCCTGGTTAGTCCCTGGAAGGATGTCACCAACAGCTCACAAGACACTACTCGTCCCGCCCCAGCCGGGCGTTCTCATCGAGCTTTGCCCTCCTGACACAGGCAGACGCGGTGGAGGTCCTCCCATCCCGCCTCAGTCCCCACGCTCTAGGCCCTGCGTACCACTCCTGAACGCAGAGAGAGACGTGACATTGACATTAACACGGGATGCTCGGAACCTCCGAGTGGTGACACCCGGGAGAAACTCATCTCCCGGTTGCCTCAACATCGTCTTCCCTGTTCCACCCCTCCTCGTGCTACTACTATCGGGGAGAGTGAGGAACGACGGGTTCCGATGATTGGTGTCTGCCTGAGAGAAGCGTCATTGGCACCTTCCTCCAGGGAGGAAGTCCTCTACTTCTCGAGAGGATGGCCAATCTTCAAGTCGGGGTAAAGGTTTGTCTCGGACTGTGCTCTCCTCGTAGCCGCTACAAGGCGGCCCAGGAGCTGCCACTCCGAGATAACCCCTCACCCGCCTAAAAGATCGTCCAAGACCTTGGCAGGTCGAGCAAAAGCTCTACTTTTCCGTGAAAAGGCGGAAAATTCCGCCTTTTTCGACCAAAATCACGGAAAAGTTCGATCACCCGGCTGCACCCTCTCCGGGACTTGACACCTCGATTTTGAGTTTTTCACCTTTGGTCACGGAAGACCGCCTCGTTCCTGCAGTCTCTCCGTACCTCCGGCTTCCCACTCGTCGAGAGAGCAATATCACCGTGAGAGGGCCACGGGACATAATAATGCCTGTGAACTGCCTGGTTAGTCCCTGGAAGGATGTCACCAACAGCTCACAAGACACTACTCGTCCCGCCCCAGCCGGGCGTTCTCATCGAGCTTTGCCCTCCTGACACAGGCAGACGCGGTGGAGGTCCTCCCATCCCGCCTCAGTCCCCACGCTCTAGGCCCTGCGTACCACTCCTGACCGCAGAGAGAGACGTGACATTGACATTAACACGGGATGCTCGGAACCTCCGAGTGGTGACACCCGGGAGAAACTCATCTCCCGGTTGCCTCATCATCATCTTCCGGTTGCCTCAACATCGTCTTCCCTGTTCCACCCCTCCTCGTGCTACTACTATCGGGGAGAGTGAGGAACGACGGGTTCCGATGATTGGTGTCTGCCTGAGAGAAGCGTCATTGGCACCTTCCTCCAGGGAGGAAGTCCTCTACTTCTCGAGAGGATGGCCAATCTTCAAGTCGGGGTAAAGGTTTGTCTCGGACTGTGCTCTCCTCGTAGCCGCTACAAGGCGGCCCAGGAGCTGCCACTCCGAGATAACCCCTCACCCGCCTAAAAGATCGTCCAAGACCTTGGCAGGTCGAGCAAAAGCTCTACTTTTCCGTGAAAAGGCGGAAAATTCCGCCTTTTTCGACCAAAATCACGGAAAAGTTCGATCACCCGGCTGCACCCTCTCCGGGACTTGACACCTCGATTTTGAGTTTTTCACCTTTGGTCACGGAAGACCGCCTCGTTCCTGCAGTCTCTCCGTACCTCCGGCTTCCCACTCGTCGAGAGAGCAATATCACCGTGAGAGGGCCACGGGACATAATAATGCCTGTGAACTGCCTGGTTAGTCCCTGGAAGGATGTCACCAACAGCTCACAAGACACTACTCGTCCCGCCCCAGCCGGGCGTTCTCATCGAGCTTTGCCCTCCTGACACAGGCAGACGCGGTGGAGGTCCTCCCATCCCGCCTCAGTCCCCACGCTCTAGGCCCTGCGTACCACTCCTGAACGCAGAGAGAGACGTGACATTGACATTAACACGGGATGCTCGGAACCTCCGAGTGGTGACACCGACACCCGGGAGAAACTCATCTCCCGGCTGCCTCACCATCATCTTCCCTGTTCCACCTCTCCGAATGCCTCTATGTCTCGGAGAGTTGGGAGCAGGGGCGATGATGGGTGTCGTCTGCCTGCCTGACTGAGAGCTTGGTAGCTAGCTCTCAGCTGGTGGGGAGATCCTACCGTATCCAGCCTTAGTCCCCACGGTCTAGGCCCTGTATACCACTCCTGAATACAGAGAGACGCGTGACATTGACATTGGTGCTGGATACTCGGACCTCTCCGAGAGTGGTGGCTGTCGGCAGTGATTACTACTGCCAGGCAGCCTCAGATGCCTCTTCCTACTCTCCCTAGCTACCGGAGAGGTCGGAAGGAGAAAGTCATCGACACGCCTCCCTGGTTCGGCCGAACCAGGTATGTCTCTTTTCTCACTCGGCACCCCCTATATCAAGTTGGGGCAGAAATTCGTCATAATAATGTGGCAAACACTCGTACTTTTTTTTGTCGAATTTGATAGAAAATAACATCTAAAGGCTTGAAAAGCGCTTTAAATAAAATTAATTTTATAGAAAAAAAATTTTTCCGCGGCCCAGCTACCCCTCTCTATACATAATGCTTCCTCGCCCCGTATACCACCCCACCCGTCAGCAAAATTTAGTCAAAAAAATTTTGGGTGGTGCAGTGGCTTAACTTGAAATTTTTGGCATCCTTTCAAACTTCGGGAGAGTACGTTTCAGACCGAGACGAGCCTACTGGTAGTCTCTCCTGGAGATTTTTTTTCGAAAAACCAACTTTTTTTTTTTGGTGCAGCGGCTTAACGAAAAATCGAAAAAATTCTAAGTCCCCCGACCAAAATTTCGACCAAACCAGACTTCGGGAGAGCACGTTTCAGACCCAGACGAGTACGTGGGTAAGCTCGTTGCGAGACATTTTTAAAATTCCCTATATAAAATTTTCCGAAATTCTGTGGTGCAGTGGCTTATTGAAAAATCGAAAAAATTCTAAGTCCCCCGACCAAAATTTCGACCAAACCAGACTTCGGGAGAGCACGTTTCAGACCCGGACGAGTACGTGGACAGTCTCGTTCCGAGACACTTTGCTAATCCCCAGCCATTTTTTCGGACCAAAATTTTTTCTAAGTCCCCACTCGGGCAGACTCGAGAAAATTCTAAGTTCCCGACCAAAATTTCGACCAAACCAGACTTCGGGAGAGCGCGTTTCAGACCCAGACGAGTACGTGGGTACGGTCGTTGCGAGACATTTTTTAAATTCCCTATATAAAATTTTCCGAAATTCTCTGGTGCAGAGGCTTATCGAAAAATCCAAAAATTTTCAAAGTCCCCAGACCAAAATTTCGACCAAACCAGACTTCGGGAGAGCACGTTTCACACCCAGACGAGTACGTGGACACTCTCGTTCAGAGTCACTTTCCTAATCGCCAGCCATTTTTCGGGACCGACCCACCAAAAAATTATTTATTCAAAGCCCAGCCTCCCAACTGGGAACGGGAAATATTTTCTGTCGCGGGGCGGCCCTATGATCGCCCTTGTCGGGCGCGGCCGAGAAATACCCTTCCCAATTCCAGGTTTTCACGGGAAACTCTCGCGCACGCGAAATTCACTTTCACTTCCCGGCCGGGATCCAGGGTCGAGAGGGAGAATTTCTCGGCAACAACGCGGCGATATATTTACAAAGTCGGATTTTGAGACTGAGGGGGATATCTTCTTCCAGTGGGCGGGCCTATAATGATCGCCCTGGTACGAGCGGCGAGCCGAGAAATACCTTCCAAAATCCCAGACTTTTCACAGGGAAATCTCGCGCAGCGAAAACTTCTCTCCTTTCCTCCCAGCGAAACCCTTTCGCCTAAGTCCACAAGAGAGCTTTCTCGAGGCAACAAGCGCGAGATCTTTTCCAAAGTCGGATTTTGGCTGAGGGGGAATTCTTAACCTGTGGGCGGCCATGGATGATTCGCCCTTGTCGGACGCGGCGAAAATACCCTTCCAAATCCAGGTTTTCACGGAATCTCGCGCAGCGAAAAACTTTCCTTTCCTTTACCGCCGGACTCAGGGATTCGGAAGAGGCAGAATCTTCTCAAGGACAAACAACGCGCGAGAATTCTTTCCAAAGTGGGATTTTGGACTCGAGGGGGGATATCTACCTTACCCAGTGGGCGGCCATATTGATCGCCCTTGTCGAGCTGCAGGCACGAGAAATACCTTCCCCAAATTCAGCTTTTCACGGGAAATCTCGCGCAGCGAAAAATCCTCTCCTTCCCAGGCCCCCGCCGGGAACTTGAGTCCAAGAGGAGCTTTCTCGGGCAACCCAACGCGCGGATTTTCCAAAGTCGCGATTTTGGACTGAGGCGGGGATATTTCTACCGTGGGCGGCATAATGATCGCCCTGTCGGCGCGGCGAGAAATACCCTCCTAAATCCAGGTTTTTTCGGGAATCCTCGCGCAGCGAAACCTCCCTTTCCTTCCCGCCGGACTCAGGGTCGGAAACGAGGAGCTTTCATCAGGCACACAACGCGCGAGATTTTCTCCAAAGTCGGATTTTAGGACGAGAGGGATAATCTCTTACCGTGGGCGGCCATCTGATCGCCCTTGTCGAGCGCGGCCGAGAAATGCCTTTCCCGATTCCAGGTTTTCACGGAAAATCTCGCGCAGCGACACCTCTTCCATTCCCGGCCGGGGACTCAGGGTTCGAAAGAGAGATTTCTCAATGCCACAATTGCGGGGACGATTTTCCCAAAGTGGATTCGAAATCGTATTTTCCGCTAATTCACCCTGAGCTATGCGTTTCTCAGGAAATCAACAGCACGCTGGACTATAGCGAATTTTATTCCAATTTTCGAAATCCCAAACCCGGAACCGATGGGGGCAAAAACTTCTGCGTGCGGCTCTAGATCGCCCCTTGTGCGAGCGCCCGGCCGAGAAAATGCCTCCCAATCCGGCTCTTCACGGGAAAATCTCGCGCAGCGAAACCTCCTTTCCTACCCGCCGGGACTCAGGGGCGGTCGGAAGAGGAGATTTCTCCGGCAACAACGCGCGAGATTTTCAAAAGTCGGATTTTGGACCTGAGGGGGGATATCTCTTACCCCTCTGGGCGGCCATATGATCGCCATTGTCGAGCGCGGCCGAGAAATGCCTTTCCGAATCCAGGTTTTACGGAAAATCACGCGCAGCGAAAACCTCCTTTCCTTCCGCGGGACCAGGGTTCGAAAAGAGAGAGCATTTCTCTTAGCAACATGCGGGAGATATTTCCCAAAGTCGGATTCGAAAAATCGTATTTTTCCGCTAATCACCTTGAGCTATGCAAATCTCAGGGAATAAACAGCACGCTGGACTTAGCGGAAACTTTTTCAATTTCGAATCCAAACCCCGGACCGTGGGGGCAAACCTCTTGCCGCGTGGGCGGCTCTATGATCGCCCTTGTCGAGCACGGCCGAGAAATGCCTTCCCAATCGGCTCTTCACGGAAATTCTCGCGCAGACGAAACCTCCTTTCCTATCACGCCGGGACTCATTGTCGAGAAGAGGAGATTCTCACGCAAAAACGCGCGAGATTTTCCCAAGGCGGGCGTTGGCGGCGGCGAACACCATCTTACCCGGGGCGGGCATGTGATAGCCCTTTTCGAGCGCGGCCGAGAAATGCCTTTCCCGAATCCAGGTTTTTCAACGGAAAAATCTCGCGCCAGCGAAACTCCTTTCCTTTCCCGCAGGGACTCAGGGATCGAAAGAGGATTTCTCTATGCAACATCGCTGGGAGATTTTCCAAAGTCCGGATTCGAAATCGATATTTCCGCCTGAAGTCCACACCTGAGCTATGCAAAATGCTCGCGCCATCAACAGCACGCCCTGCGCCACTTTAGCGGAAATTTTTCAATTTCGAATCCAAAACCAGGACCCGTGGGGGGCAAACCTCTTGCCATGTGAGGACGGCTCTATGCGCATCCGCCCTTAGTCGAGCGCGGACCGAGAAATGCCCTCCCCAATCTCGAAGGCTTCGCCGGAATTGGCGCGCAGCGTCACTTCTTTTTCATCTGATGTTGAGCGGCGTGTGTGTGTGTGTGTAAGAGAGATTTCCTCAGGCAACCAACGCGCGAAGATTTTCCAAAGTCGGATTGTGGACTGAGGGGGGATATCTCTTACCCTGGGCGGCATATGATCGCCCTTGTCGAACGCGCGCGGCCGAGACATGCCTTCCCGAGAATCCAGGTTTTCACGGAAAATCTCGTGCGCCCAGCGAAACCTCCTTTCCTTCCCGCCGGACTCAGGTCGGAAAGAGGAGACTTTTCTCTTGCAACAACGCGCGAGATTTTCCAAGTCGGATTCGAAATCGTATTTTGCCGCTAAGTCACCCTGAGCTATGCGTTTCTCAAGGAATCAACAGCACGCTGGACTTAGCGATTTTTTTCAATTTCGAATCCAAACCCCGGACCGTGGGGGCAAACTTCTTGCCCGTGGGCGGCTCTATGATCGCCATTGTCGAGCGCGGCCGAGAAATGCCCTCCAACTTCCGGCTCTTCACGGAATCTCCGCGCACGCGAAAAACCTCCTTTTCCTTCCCGCCGCCGGGACTCTAGGGTTCGGAAGAGGATTATTTTCTCACGGGCAACAACGCGCTGGAGAATTTTCAAAGTCGAGATTTTGACTGAGGGGGGATAGTCCTCTTACCCTGGGGCGGGCCATCATGATCGGCCCTTGTCGACGCGGCGGCCGAGGGAAATACCTTCCCGATTCAGCTTTTCACGGAAAATCGCGCGCAGCGAAACCTACCTCTCCCTTCCCGCCGGGACTCTCAGGGTCGGAAGAGGAGAATTCTCAGGCAACAACGCGCGTCAGATTTTTCCAAAGTCGGTATTTGGACCGAGAGGGATACTCTCCTTACCGTGGGCGAGCCATATGATCAGCCCTTGTCGAGCGCCGGCGAGAAATGCACTTCCCGAATCCAGGTTTTCACGGAAAATCTCGCGACAGCGAAACCTCCTCTCCTTCCCGCCTGGGACTCGGCGTCGAAAGAGGAGTGTTCTCGGGCAACATGCAGGGGAGAATTATTCCAAAGTCGGAATTCGAAATCGTATTTCCGCTTAAGTTTCACCCTGAGCATTGCAAAATCTCAGAGAATCAACCAGCACGCTCGGAACTTCGGCGAATTTATTCAATTTCGAATCAAACCCGGACCGTGGGAGGCAAAACCTCTTGCCATGTGGCGGGGACTCTATGATCGCATTGATCGAGCGCCGGGCCCGAGACAAATGCCTTCCCGAATCCAGGTTCTTTCACGGGCATATCTCGAAGCAGACCGAAAACTCCTTCCTTCCCGCCGGAGCTCATCGGGTCGACAAGAGGAGGCTTTCTCGGGAAACAAGCGCGCGAGATATTTCCGAAGCTCGAAATTCAAAATCGTATTTCCGCAAAGTTCCCATGAGCTAGAGCGTTTTCCCAGGGAGATCAACAAGACTCTGGACCTCATGAGACGAATTTCATTTCGAATCCGACACCAGCCGAGGAGGGAATATCTCTCTACCGTGGGCGGCCCTTGATCGCCCTTGTCGAGCGCGCCCGAGAAATGCCCTCCCAATCCGGCTCTTCACGGGAAAATCTCGCGCAGCGAAACCTCCTTTCCTTCCCGCCGGGACTCAGGGGCGGAAATAGGAGATTTCTCAGGCAACAACGCGCGAGATTTTCCCAACAGTCGGACTTTGGCTGGACCGAGGAGGGATTATTCTCTATACCCTGGCGGCCATCATGATCGCCCTTGTCGAGACGCCGGACCGAGAAATGCCCTTCCCGTAATCAGGTTTTCACGGAGGAATCTCGCGGGCAAGCGAAATCCTCTCCTTTCCTCCCCTGCGAACCCCTTTCGCCTAAGACAGTGAGAGGGGCAGGGTCTCTGTCAAAGGCTGCCGGGTTCGAGGGATTCTTGGACTCTCGTCCCTCACGTTAAAGCGGAATGCCTTGCCAGGGAACAGGCATCCCGCCGGGGCTCTTAGAGTCCAAAGAGGAGCTTTCTCGGGACATCGCGCGAGACTTCATTCCAGTTGGGATTCGAAATAAGACATTTCCCGCCAATCACCCTGAGCATATGCGTTTCTCGGGAATCAACAGCACGCATTGGACTTACGCGAAAACTTTTTTCAATTACGAATCCCAACCCGGACCGAGGGGCCACCTACTTGCGTGGGGCGGCCCAATATGATCGCCCTTGTCAGAGTGCGGCCGAGAAGCTTCCCGAATTCCAGGCTTTTTCACGGGCACTATTCTCGCGCAGCGACAAAACTCCTCTCCTCATCCCGCCGGGGGATCAAGAGGTCGAAAGGGAGCTTTCTCGGACAACATCGCGCGAGGATATTTCCGGAAGTTTGGGGATTCGAAAAGGAATTTATCCAGCCAGGTCACCCATGAGCTATGCGCTTCCTTCAGGGAATCAACCAGCACGCAACATGGACTTGCGAAATTTTTTCAACTCTTTCGAATTCCCAACCACGGACCGACTGGGGGCACCTCTTACCGTGGGCAGGCCATACGATGATCCGCCCTTGTCGAGCGCGGCCGAAAAGCCGAGAAATGCCTTCCAGAATCCAGGTTTTCACGGGATATCTCGCGCGCAGCGAAAACTCCTCTCCTTCCTCCCTGCGAAACACCTTCGCCTCAAGCACAGTGAGAGGGGCCAGGTCTCCTGTCAAAGGGCTTCCGGGTTCGAGGATTTCTTGAACTCTCGTCCCTCTCGGTTTTTTTAAAGCGGAAATTGCCTTGGCCAGGAACAGGCATCCCGCCGGGACTTAGAGTCGACAAAAGAGGAGCTTTCTCGGGGGCAACATCGCGCGAGATATTCCAATGTTCGGCATTCGAAATAGAATTATTCCGCAAGTCACCCCTGACATGCTTCGCCTTTCTACAGGGATCAACTGCGCGCTGGACTTAGCGAAATTTTTCAATTTCGATTCTCCCAACCCGGACCTAGGGGGCCAAACTCTTACCTGGGCGGCCATATGTCCCCTTGTCGATGCGCTGCCGAGAATGGCCTTTATCCCACTCAGCTTTTCACGGGAAAATGCTGCGCACAGCCCGAAAAAAACTTCCATACTCTTCCTCCCAGCAGAAATCCCCTTCGCCTCAGACAGTGAGATGGGACAGGTTCTCTGTCAAAGCGGCGGCGACCGGGTTCGAGGGGCATTCCCCGACTCTCGGATCCCTTACGCTCGAAAGGGACTGACTGAGGGGGCACAGACAAGCTTTCTCAGCCGGCCCGAGGAATTAGAGTCGAAAGAGTAGCTTTCCTCGGGCAACACATACGCGCGAGATCATTCCCAGTGTCGGGGGTACAGCGGTCGGGTACGATAACGCACACTTCGAGAGATTACAGCGGCCCAAGCTCCTCCATCTGCTCTATGCCGATGCTGTCTACCAATACGCCACATACACCGCGACTAAGCAAGTCTATATCGCATAATCAGTCTTAGCAATGGACATACTCATCTCCTCAGACACAGTCAAATTGCTCCTCAGAGACTATGAAATAAAACTGGCCCTGACCTGGGTTTAAGCAATAACTATCCTCATCCGCAATAAACGCAGACTCTCATACGAATAGCCTCCGCACGAATCCAACAATGATCTAATATCACCTCTCTCACAGCAACTCAGCAAAACCCACACCAACCCAGTGCTGCCTACCACCCTGCCCCCTACCTCTTTGAATTACCGAATCAAAAAACTACACTGTTATAAACCCCCGTGAGCCGGCCGCGCTTCGCGCGGGCAGCCAGCGAGACGCGAGCTTTGTACTTCAGTTTTGCATCATCCGAAAAATCACTTCCAGCGGCAGACCTTTGGACTGAAGAAAAAAAAAAAAAAGACTCAAAAAATGTTCTTCAAAAACTTTAACAAGGCAGCAGCAGACACTAAGGTCTGCTTGCTGCCTGCTTCGTAGTGAAGCAATTTTGAGTCCTTCCTTTCCCCGGCTCTCGTGTAGACTCTGGATTCGGACAAAAAGTTTATCTTTACTCCACAGGCAGCAGACCTAAACTACAATTGGGGTCGGCTGCTACATGCTTCGTAGAGATGCTACTCAGAGTCCTTCCTCCAGGTCACTGGAAATCTCGCGCAGCGAAAACTCCTCTCCTTTCCTCCCAGCGAAACCCTTTTGCCTACGACAGTGAGAGAAGCAAGTCATGTCGAAGGTAGCCGGGCTCGAGGGATTCCAGACTCTCGTCCCCTTGAAGCGTTAAAGCGGAATATTCGCCTTACCAGGAACAGGCATCCCGCCGGGACTTCGAGTCGAAAGAGGAGCTTTCTCAGGCAACATCGCGCGAGATATTCCAGAGTTTGGATTCGAAATCGTATTTTCCGCTAAGTCACCCTGAGCTATGCGTTTCTCAGGGAATCAACTGCACGCTGGTCTTAGCGAAATTTTTCAATTTCGAATCCGAAACCCGGATCGGACAAAAAGTTTGTCTTTACTCCACAGGCAGCAGACCTAAACTACAATTGGGGTCGGCTGCTACCTGCTTCGTAGAGATTCCGAACTAACTTCAGAGTCCTTCTCCAGGTCACTGGAAATCTCGCGCCAGCGAAAACTCCTCTCCTTTTCCTCCCAGCCGAAAAACCCTATTTCGCCCTAAGACCAGATGAAGAGGGGGCAGGGTCTCTGTCAAAGGCGGCCGGGACTCGCAGGGCCATTCCCGCACTCTCTCCCCTTAAAAGCCGCGCACCATGCCCTTACCCAGGAACAGGCATCCCGCACGGCCGACTTCAAAGTCGACACAGAGGAGCGTTCTCAAGGCCAACATCGCCTCGAGATATTCACAGAGTTTGGATTCGAAAATCGATATTTCCAGCTAAGTCACCCTGAGCTATGCGTACTTCTCAGGGAATTCAACTTCCACGCATGGAACTTTAGCACGAAATTTCATTTCAATTTCGAATACCGCACAGAATATCACACAAACCCGACCCCAAATGCTCGATCGAGCACCCCAATCAACCTGTGTTGGAAGTTAACTGACGTATACTGACTAGTAATTTTCCCTTACGCAACTTTTAATCGTCCACAGGCACAACAACAAATAACTTTTCGTACAGTTGCTGCTGCATACCTGCTTCGTCGTGAGGAAAACACTTAGCAGC
>JABUQX010004821.1:37500-42518 GCA_015478945.1 Trachelipus rathkii
GAACGGCCGCCGAGCCCCGCCCGAGCCGCTTCCGAAGACAGGCCCGACTGGCCCGCCCTCCAGAGCCAATCCTTCTCCCGAAGTTACGGATCGAGTTTGCCGACTTCCCTTACCTACGTTCGACTAGCGACAAGAGACTGCGAACCTCGGGGACCTGATGCGGTTCTGGGTACGGACAGGCGCGAAGATTGGACTCGTAAGTAGAGCACACCCTCCACCACAGTTTCAAGGACCGGCAACGGCACGCGGGACGCCGCAACAAATGCGACGCTCTTCGGACGACCACGTATGTCTAAGTCCTTTCTCCTATCGAAATGATTCCAGGACCCGCGGCGCCTTATGAAGAAAAGAGCAAGCTCCTCCCCGGACCGCCACCAAGTGAGCTGAAGGCATCAATCTCCCAGTTACCCAGGCAGCAATCAGAGCGATGGATCCAAGTCCACCTATGTTGCCACATTATACCCACGCCTGGTTCAGGAATATTGACCGGAATCCCCCTTTCGCACCAGCGCAACCGACGGAAAAAAATAAAACACCATCATTTCATCCAAAACCTGAAGTGTTCGACAGACACAAAACAGAAACAGAAAAGAGAAAACTAAGAAGGAGGGAGCGAAACGTAAGCAATCCAAGCCAGCCAATTACCACCGCTATGCGCTGCTGGCTGTCGCCGCACGCACCACCTCAACTGTATGTATCAGATCTGGCCTGCCTGCCTGCCTGCCCTGGCTGCCTGCCACCCGAGCGAACAGAAAACAGAACAGACGAAACTAAAGAAGGAGGGAGCGACACATAGCAAATCCAGCAGCCATACCACCGCTTGCGCTATGCTGCTGTGCGCCGCCTCACCTCAAACTGCTTGATTGTTTATCCAGTCTGCTCGCTGAGCCTGACCTGGCCTAGGCTGCCTGCCACCCGATCGCGAAACAGAAACAGAACAGAGAAACTAAGAAAGAGGGAGCGAAACGTAGCAATCCAGCCAGTCATTACAACTGCCTGCTGCTGTCGCCGCCGCCACTCCAACTGTTGTTCCAGTCTGCCTGCCTGCCTGCCTGCCCCCCGAAACGAACAGAAACAGAACAGAGAAACTAAGAAAGAGGGAGCGAAACGTAGCAATCCAGCCAGCCATTACCACCGCTGCGCTGCTGCTGTCGCCGCCGCCACTCAAACTGTTGTTGTTCCAGTCTGCCTGCCTGCCGCTCCGAGAAAACAAGGCGCGCAAACGGTGAAATCTCATTTGGATTGCATTAAAGAAACCCGCGGTGCTACGACTAACAAAGCGTTAGCCGCGGGCTAAGGACCGACTACCCCTCGTACAAACGCAGTTGACGAGGAACCCTTCCCCGCAACAGGCCTTCGAGGTTCCCATCCGATTACTTGCTACTACCACCAAGATCTGCACCGGAGGCGGCTCCACTCCGGCTTACGCCATGAGCTTCTGCGCCACCCCCGCGCCCTCCTACTCGTCGAGGCTTCGAGACCCTATCCATCCCTACATATCCGGGACGGTCCCCCTCCCGTGAAGGAGAAAGGGAAGAGCCGTTACTACCTCGACGGTCGAGTATCGGGGACCGGCTTTAGCGCCATCCATTTTCAGGGCTAGTCGCTTCGGCAGGTGAGTTGTTACACACTCCTTGGCGGATGCCGACTTCCATGGCCACCGACCTGCTGTCTTGAGCGACCAACGCCTTTCATTGGTTCTACATGAGCCGGTACTTAGGCCCCTTAACTCGACTTTTGGTTCATCCCACAGCGCCAGTTCTGCTTACCAAAAATGGCCCACTAAGTACTCGGATTCGACAAAGAGGCTTCAATGAAGAAAGAACCCTTTTCTTCACCCGTTTAGAGTTTGAGAATGGGCTGAGGAAATTTCATCCCCAAGGACCCCTAATCATTCTCTTTACCGGATGAAACTCTCAATGCGCGAAACGAGCACCAGCTATCCTGAGGGAAACTTCGGAGGGAACCAGCTACTAGATGGTTCGATTGGTCTTTCGCCCCTATGCGCAGCTCTGACGATCGATTTGCACGTCAGAATCGCTGCGGACCTCCACCAGGGTTTCCCCTGGCTTCATCCTGGCCAGGCATAGATCACCATCTTTCGGGTACCAGAATATGCGCTCGGAGAGCCCGCTACTCAACTTAACAAGCCTGCGAAACGCGACCACTACGTGCCCCGTCCCCCGAAGAACAAGACAAAAAAAATTTGTCATAAATTGTTTGGGAAACGGGGAAGCAGCTAGCCGGTTAGGCATTAACAGCGAGAAGGAGCGGCGCGGGCCCCGGGCTTGCGCCGTCCACATACAGGGTGGTTAATCGGGGGGAGACCAGAGGCAAACCCACTCACCGCCGAAATAACCCGTGAGGGCGACACCGGCGACCTGGAGAAATACCTACGCACGCACCCCGAAACGGATCAGCCCTATGAAAGGATCACTTTCGTTTCGCCTTGGGGTTTAGACAGCCCTTTGACTTGCGCATATTCTAGACTTCTTGGTCCGTGTTTCAAGACGGGACGAGTAAGCTGTCGCAAACTACACCGCGTCGCGCGCTGCGAGACATAGCGGGGGCACGACTTCGCCTCCTCAGGGGCGGCTGAGGTGGTGAGAGGACGTATACCCCCAGTCAAGAGCACACTTTACAACATTTAACCGTCCGAGAGGCCGTCAGAGCAACGGGGCGGCCCCGCCAAACTCGGAAAACCCGGCGGCGTCTTCAAACCGGCAAGCGGTTTGCTGCCTATCCGGGAACGAGAATTAGCGGTTTCCCAGACCCCCGTGTCATCGACACCTCTCGAACGGCCGCGGTGCCCTACTTCGGCCAGCAGTGCATCCCCCTTCGGCGCTCGCTGCCTGAAACGTCGGTCGACCATCGAAACTCCGGGGAAATCCCCGAAAGAATCTCCGGGATCCGTTCAACTAACGTTTACGACCAGACGCTGCGTTACCTCCGGGGTGAATTGAAGCCGACCATTTCGGGTACGAACGCTCATTCGCTTTAGACTCGTGGTAGTTTCACGCTCTCTTGAACTCTCTCTTCAAAGTTCTTTTCAACTTTCCCTCGCGGTACTTGTTCTCTATCGGTCTCGTGGGGATATTTAGCTTTAGATGGAGTTTACCACCTGCTTAGGGCTGCATTTCCAAGCAACCCGACTCTCGAGAGCAACCGACGTGGAAAACCGAGGCAACGACCCTACGGGGCTAACACCCTCTATGGCCAGCGGGATTGCAATCGACAAACACTTCGGGTCGGATCGGCTTCCACACGATTACTCCCATACGCGGCATCGCTCACAGGACCTTTCGGCCCTGCAGCCTACGCGCTGAGCTCCTCCCTTTTCAGTCGCCCTTACTAAGGGAATCCCTTTTGGTTTCTTTTCCTCCGCGTACTTATATGCTTAAGTTATGCGGGTACTCTCTCCTGAAGCAAGGTCGGTTTAGGCACAATTCGTAATATCCAGAGGATGGCAGAAAGAACGGCGTCGCTGCCGCCGCTTACTGTAGGGCTGCTGACACTAATACTGTGATGATATACCTCTTTTATTGATCTTCCTGCGTTAGCGTTCTTCAGGTGACGCCACCCCCGATCAAGAGATATACCGCCGACAATAAAGTGCAGCAAAGGAAATAATTTTCCCATCACCACTACGGTAGCGACGTATTCTCCCTGCTGCCTATTAGCTGCTGCTGCTTTTGCAATGATGAGGGTTGCATAGTACGGTGATATTCGTTAGGTTAATTTCCTGCGTTAGCGTTCTTCAGGTGACGCCACCCCCATTTAACACGAATACCACCGACCGAGCAACAAAATTCATTGCAGCAACAGCAGCAGCATTAGCAGCAGCGGATTAAACAGCGACTACTAATACCGTCGTGCACTAACTTACCACCATAAAGATGATAAGTAACTCTCTGCCTCATGGACTACGCGAAAAGGCTCTCTGATATGCGCTATTATACGACGAGCGACAAAGCGTGCACTTTGAGTTTCTTTCGCATTCGGCAACAGTGGAAAGAGAAACGGACGGAGCGCACGCGAGGAACTAACAAAACACAACGTCTCATTCTCAGGATAGCTACTACTACTGCGGGTCGCCATCCGGCAACACAATGCTTATGCGCTAATACCACAAACAAACCTTCCCTCATCTCCAGCGTTTTGTCATGAGAGCGTCGCGCAAATTTTCCTTCCTCTTCCCCCCCTCCTTCTATCTCTCTTTCTTTTTTCAAGGCTGCTGCCGGTCCGGCAACACAGCGCACGAAACGAAACTTAATTCGAGATGGCACCACCAGACTTCTGTTAACGTCCCCTCAAAAACCTGTTTCGAGAAAGAGAGACACCGACGCTATTACTGATACAAATTTTTATGCTGATGCAGCAGCCACTATGCGCCCCTTTGCGTTTGTCGAAAGGAGAACAACAATCGGAGCGACTTTGGCAACTACGGCGCTAACACCAATACACGCAATTTTCCGCACACCCTTCTTTTCAAGAAGCGGAGTGGGAAAACGCCTGATTGGGTAACGCCCGCCGCACCCGATCGTGCATCCCTTTCGAAAGGCGACACAGTAGCAACAGCAGCAGCTACAGTAATAGCACCGGCATCCTTCCCTCGAAATGGTCTCTCTATCAACCAAAGGGAGCGAAAGAAGTCTAGGTGATGACCATTGCGTTTCAGTTACGTTACGCACGCTCAACAACAGCAGCCCGTCCGAAAGCGAGAAGATAGAAAAGAAAAGAGGAAGGAAATTGCAAGCAATTGTTTGCGCGATCGCTCTCACTTTTAGTAAAAAGAGTGAGAGAAAAGTTCCACAAGTGGCACCAGCGCACGCACAAAGCGACCAACAGCAGCAGCAGCAATATCCTCTTTTTTTTTCCTAAGATGAGACGTTATCAATGCGTTCCACACGCGCACCGTCACGAAACCCTTCCTGCGAAAAGAAACTCGTGTCGCGAGCAATTCCTTCTTACACGCTCAAACCCGTATTTCTCAACCAACCGGCAGCAACTGAAACCGT